>CM077151.1:75665598-75943098 GCA_039583875.1 Platanthera guangdongensis | reverse complement strand
GTTTAAACGAATTAGGACTGTATACGAAAACACAATTTCGTGATTTTATGACTACGGAAGAGATCGAAAACTTCGATATCTTAAAGTGGTGGAAAAGTAAAGCTAATACCTATCCTATTTTGGCCTATATGACCCGTGATTTACTAACAATTCAAGCTAGTACAGTAGCTTCGGAGTCCGCTTTTTCTCTTAGTGGCAGGATTTTGAACACGCGGAGGAGCCGACTAAATGAAGAATCACTCGAACTATGCATCTGCTACAAGGATTATTTGGATGCTACGAATAGGAAGCAACACATTTCAGCGTTGGAGGAGAGCTCCGAGGAAATTGAAGAGGAGATGGACAATCTGAATTTATAAAAATGTAATTTTTTTTATTATCATTTAAAATAATAAATTTCTTTTTTTTTCTATTTTTTTTTTTAAAGTGTAATTTTGTTTTTTAAAATTTCAATATTAATAAAATTTTTTATTCTAATTTTTATTTCATTTTTTAATTTTTTTAATTTTTTTAAGTAATTTTTTTCTTAAGAGGGCCCGGCCTGGGCCCGGCCCGGCCCGGCCCGGCCTGGCCCGGGGGGCCGGCTCGGGCCCCTTCCCGGGGTCAAAGCCCGGGCCCGGCCCGAGCCCGATAAAGAAAGGGCCCGGGCTCGGCCCGGTTTGCAAAAGCCCGGGCCCGATCAGGCCCGGTCCGGGCCGGCCCGATCGGGCCTTTTGGGCAGGCCTAACACACACACACATATATATATATATATACACACACATATATATATATATATATATATATATACACACATATATATATATATATATATACACACATATATATATATCTATATATATATATACACACATACATATAATATACATACATACATATATATGTACATATATATATACATACATATATATGTACATATATATATATATATATATATATATATATATATATATATATATATATATATATATATATATATATATATATATGTGTGTGTGTATATATATATATATGTATGGATATACCCATTGGCATGAGTGTGGATTGGCATGACTCCATGTTGACTTTTTTGGCTTGAGCGGTTGAAGATGTTGATGCTTGATAGCGCCTCATTACCTGGTAATCATACGCTCACTACCTTCGCCTCGTTCAACAAGCTCCTATCCTTATCCTCTGTGAGTACTGTGTTGAGATAAGGGAGTCTTCGCCTCTTTCTATAAGCTCACCTACTGATGTACAATGCTCTTTATGATGACAATAACTTTCCCGGTTCAATTCATTCTCATGAAAGTGATGTGGGCTAACATTCTATTTGAGCGGAGGCGAGATGGATGTGATTTTTTTTCATTTGTCTCTCCGCCTTTGGGTGCCCCAATTCTACCTGTTGAAGGACCAGTCTAGGAAGTCAGGAACATGTCAAGTATGATACCCAAAAGTGTTAGGGTCAACTACTTGTGAGAAGAATGGCAGCCGCGTACATTGCACACACTACACAATGTGCTTTTCATTCTCACAAGCACTAAATGATCTGCATTGCTCCAATAAAAGCCAGCTTTGTTTATTGGACCACATTTTTGGGTTTGTTCACGGTCAAAAATATTTTTTTTTTCATTTACAAACTTATCATCCTCTCCATGGACAACATAACTTAGAGGTTGTTTCATGAAATTATGTTTTTGATATCATCATATTGAATGCATTTTTGACAATCTATGTTTTACTACAATTGAGAACAGAACTTAGAGAGAATTAATGCATTTAATTGGAAAAATAATATGGTCAACAAAATCCACCCTATATATTCCTTTGCTCTAAGAAAAGATGCCAGGTCTTATATTGGTCATCAAAAATGACCTATCAATTAGTGTGATTAAATAATCTCAATAATTTCAATATTATTTTGTTCTAAATGATTTTTTGAATATACTTATATGCACTAAGAAGAAGTAAATATTGCATTTAGTTAATTTTTGTATATTGTTTTATAGTCATTATCCGTTTTGCAAAGAAAAAAAAACATTTATGAGTGGAGGATAGAGAGGAAGGGCATTCCAAAACACTAGTATGATTGATATCGCATAATACTCTGTTTTGCATATTAATTACTTGCAAATTATCTGTCTCTCCCATTTTACTCAAATATAAAAAAATGAACTCCTAAGGCTCCGTTTGGCATGGTGGTGGCGGTCATGAACATGGGGATTAAAATTTCATTCGTTAAAATGCCCATCTAAATAACTTCAGTCACTTTTATGTTCAAACGGATGATGTTTGTTAGATAATTCTTAACGGATGAAGGTTTAACCAATGCTTTTACGACCGCCGCTACCGTACCAAACGGAGCCTGAATGTAAGGTTGTACAAAATTTGCTCTCCCTAGCATAGTTTCTAGTAAACTAGCTCTCTTATTTTTCCCTCTTCTTTTTATGGGATTGTTCAACAATTTTATAGATGGGTGAATAAAATTCTTTAAAAATTTTAATTGTCTTGTACAAATATTTAGAATTGCACAATTAAAAAAAAATATTAGAAAGCATAAATCAAGAACACTAATAACATAAATTCATCTTTATATTTATCAGTGTGAAGGGATGTAAAAGTAATGATTGTTTTACTCAAATATCAATGGTGATGGTTCTTACAATTTTGATGTACTATATGCATTCTCATTTTCTATTACATTACGTTATTTTGCTCTTATAAAATAAAGACTAAACTCAATAGCAGAAGAATGAATTTAAAACAATGTGTAACATAACAAATGGAGTCTTCATTGTTGAAAGGGACAATCATTGCCCATTTATTTTTTTTAAAAGTCATTCATTCGTTTAGATTAGGAAGAATTAAAATTCAAGTCTAAAATTTAATTTACTGTTTTATTTCAAGACCAATATATAAAATCTAAATTTCCTTTTTGAATTATGATGGATGGATATAGATAGGCCTACAAACAAGTCGAGCTCATCAAAAAGAGTTGGCTCGAGCTCGAGCTTATTTTTTTGATCTCGGGCTCGACGAGCTTGTTTTAAAAAACTTGAGCTCAAGGTTGTCAAGCTCCCATCAGAATCGACACGAGTTCAAAGCGATTGGCTAGAGCTTAATGAGCTCGACAAGCTCAGCTTGAATTGTACTAATTTTCAATATGATCCTAGACAGCTGGGTTTAAAAGTTGCATAATAGTTTCCATGAAAACAACTTTTAACTGTCATTTTTTATATAATTCTGACAACTAATGACCCGAAACACAACCTAGATGAGAATACTAATGTAATGCACTACAACATCAACGTTAAAAGTGCACAAATCAAGCTGGTTCTTTACCCCTAATCTATCAATGCGCGCGGACAAATCATCTCCATTCCATGGAGAACAAATCAAATAAACTTTTTTGTTCAAACCAATCAAATAAACTATAGGTTTTAATATAAATTAGAGTTGAAACTTCGTGATAAATACAGATTCAATTTTAACATAAATCTCATTTGACAGTAACAGTCCAACAAATATATAAATTATAGCATTTGTTTTAACAACATGCATATAAGAGCAAACATTTCTCAACGGTTAAAATTAGAAGTCATTAGATGCAGTTTTAACAGCAAACATAAAACTCTAGCAAATAGTCCAACATAACAGTCTAGTACAAATATAAATCTAAAATAATCATACATCAAAGACTCGTCATGTTGTAACCTGAAAGAAGTACTTGCACCGCTTTCTCTCACTCTGCAATTCAAGAAATATATAAATTATAACATATATATTTTAATAGCAAGCGCATAAGAGCAAACATTTCTCAATGATTAAAATTAGAAGTTCGTTAGATGCAGTTTTAATAGCAAATATAAAAGTCAAGCAAATAGTCTGACATAACAGTCTAGTACAAATATAAATTTAAAACAGTCAAACATAGTATTTGCACCGCTTTCTCTCGCTCTGCAATTTAAGAAATATAGTTTAGATTTCAAAAATAATAAGAATTTTAATTCATAAAAAATCCTAAGGCCAAACCTGGGAAACCCTAAGGCCTAACCTGGGAGTCGAGCAAAGCTGCAGAAGGCCGAAGGGGATGAGCGGGACTGAGATTTGGGAAATTAAAGTACCGAGAACTCATCAGGGATTAAAGATTTTCATAATTTAAAACTTTAAAGAGAATTTATTATTTGTTATATAATATAAATATACTATCCACTTATAATGTCTTAGCAGCCGAATTTGAAAATCCAAGCTACAAGAGCACTTTACTGGCGCTGAGAGGCAGAAAGTGGGATGTTAGCATTAGTTAATGGCGCAGAGAGACATAAAGTGGGATGTTGCCATTAATTAATGCCACAGAGAGACAAAAAGTGGAATAGAAAAGTGGGATGAGATGTTGTCATTATGCAATATTAAAAAATTGAAAGTTACAGTTTGGAAAGACAGCTGAGGGCCGATGGCTTTTAAAAAATTGAAATTCTATTTAAACGAGGGACTAGGTGAATGTCAGTGCAAAAATATAAATGCTAAAATTTATTTGAATATTTTATTTTAAAATCATTATAAAAATTTTAAATTTCCTTTTAAATATAGTAATCGATGAATATGAATCCCGCAAAATATTGAATTTTTGTGTAGGATAGGCGGTCGTCATAATATAACTAAGGACACAATACATTCAATGTGCATAATCACTAGCCCCTAAAATCAAGTAATCCCCTTCCAAAATTGGAGTTCAAGACCCTGTGATTCTGCCACGTGGAGAAATGAACAAAAAAAATGTATGTTGGATATCCAAGAAAATCATTTTTAATCACAGTAAATATCATCCATGGATATGAAAAACTAGCATATGCTGCAAAAAACTGATTTTTCAGAAAAAAATGAAGCAGACATACAGATCAACGCACAAAAAAAATATATGTAGCAAAAAAAACAAAAATCATTGTTGAATGCACTGTATTCTCCATGGTTCATGTTTGACTCATACACAAATAAAACATGGCATGAATAAAATAATAGACAATACCTGTTGACTAAGTCGCTCCCTTCTCCGTTGAGGATTAAAAAAACATCTGTAAGGGCAGTGCTCAACTGCAACAAAGCTCCAAGTAGTGCAATCCTCTACAACATGCATAAGATAACATATGTCAAATCAAAAATATATACATAATAAGATAAGAATAATTATTCAAACCTGTGCCAAGCCTACAACCACCATCTTCTTCTTGATCAGAGCATCTATATCAATGCTCAAGTGGTCAATAAGAGTGTTGATAGGAATTTTTGATATCAGCGCGATTTTCAAATCATTAGTAATCACATAAGTCTCCATCAACTTCTTGAAACATTCTAAGCTAGCCACTGCATTTTGAGCATCGTGGGTACACTCTCTTATTTTCCTTTTTCCTTTATGGGATTGTTCAAAATTTTATAGAGGGGGTGAATAAAATTCTTTAAAAAATTTTATTGTCATGGACAAATATTTAGAATTGTGCAATTAAAAGAAAATATTAGAAAGCATAAATCAAGAACACTAATAACATAAATCCATCTTAATATTGATGATTTTACTCAAATATCAATGATGATGATTCTTACAATTTTGATGTACTATATGTTAGAATATTTAATTATATGTCCGCGCGTGTCAGGACCGACTCGGAACGACCCAACAGGTTACGTGTCACTAGAGTGTAACGGCTCTATGCTGGAGATACTATATAAGGCCATTCCACACTGATGAGCCTTAGTGGACTATCTTGAGCAGAGCCTTTTACATTCTCAAGATACTCGGTTAGGTTTCCGCACTCTCCCTCCGCTCCCGATCGAAATTTCTCAGATCTCTTTCGCGAAACTGTAGCGCCGCTCCTGTGCTTTTCTCCGGAATCGCCGCCGTCAGGATCGATAGGAAGGAATTCCTTTGCGGATCTCTCTGCGCCGTTGGAGCCCCGATTTCCGTCGGCGCCGTGTTCTTCGTTCGCGAATTTTCTGCGTGTGATCGGAAGATTTCCGTTGTCGTCGAGGATCGTGAGAAGTTGATCGCAGTTTTTTGCCTGCCCTAGATCCGGTCGCCTGGTGTTGATCCGGCCGCCTCCTGTGGTGATCCGTCCGCTTCCCGAGTTCCCGATCCCGTCAGCGATCACTGTTGCTGCTCCCGTCCATCGCCAAAATAAATCGCGACTCTTGTCGTGAATCCCGTTGATTTCGTCGCCGGATCGCAAAGAAAAAAAAGGAGATAAAGCAGATCGCGATCTAGTTACCGATCAGGTTTTCGCCGACTTTCTGGATCTAGAAGGTAAAGCCAGATCCCGCTGCCGTTGCCGATCGTCGAGGCTCCGCTGCATGTTTTTCCGATCTAGATCGGGAAGCATCTTCTCCCGTTGCTAGATCCAGATCTGCCGTTCTCAGATCTGTGGAAGCTGTTGCTGTTCCTCGATCTCTGCAGTTTTTCCCCACTGGTGTGCTGGTTACCTCCTGTGCCGCTAGATTCAGAATTTCTGAAATTGAAACAAGGGGTCAGGATTTCTATTATTCAATCCAAATCTTGAAGATCCAGCCATAGATGTTATTCCTCTGCTTTGGATTATGATCCAACCTTGAGCCTTTTGAATCTCTCATGGTGGAGGAGGAGTGCATTTGTGCAGTTATTGGTGTTGTTACTGTTGCTCCGTTCTAGCCTTCGACAACGACTGTGTTCAGTCGGAGTGGAGTGGCAAATCTCAATTTCTGGATTGGATCCGAAGTTTTCTGACATCTTCACACGGCTCAGGTGACCCCGTTCTAGCATTTTTATTTCTATTTTAAATCTAGAACTATGTCGAAGAAAAGTGCGCTCGACACAATAAAATTGCAATCGTTCGATGTCTTCGACTTTCTCAGTTGGAAAATTCAAGTCCAACTAGGAATGAAGGAACGCGAGATATTCTATACTGTTCAAAGCGATTTTGCTTCTACCGTCGAGGATGTGGACGAGTACCAGTGGAACAAGGATGAAGATTTCTGCAGGGATTACTTGTTAAATTCTCTGAATCCCCGGCTTGGGTTGACCTACCACGCATACAAATCTGCAAAGGAAATATGGGATCAACTGAACGCGCATTTCCAGAAGGAGGAAGGATTGTCGAAGTCGCTCATTGGAGAGAAGTTCTTCAACTTCAGATTCAAAGCGAACGTGCCTATCACTTCTCAACTTTTGGAGCTGGTCAACCTGCGTCAGAAGCTGGATGATGATCATTCGAAGATGGACGACAGCCTCTTTGTGTACATGATCCTGAGTAAACTGCCTCCTGAATGGCTCTTTTTCAAGACCGAGATGCACCGACTGAAAGAGAAGATCAGTTTGGACGAACTCAAAAGGTTCATCCATATTGAGGACCAAAACATTGCTGGGAAAAGCTTGGAGCAGGTTGCGCAGCCCTCACAGGCTGTCAACTTCGTTTCACGTCCTAGTAAGCCTTCTCGGAAGCCCCCGACACCTAAGGGTGATACTCCAGCACCGTTGGCGGTCAAAAAGCCTTCTCTCAAAAGGAAGAAGGGCAAGTGCCACAACTGCGGCAAATGGGGTCATTGGGCCGCTGAATGCAGGGGTCCGAAGAAGCTAAAGGATGATGCCCCACAAAATGTGGCGCACATGGTGGTCGACAACTCCGATCCTAAGTCCTTCGTGGCTATGATTGGGAGTAGTCACCGCAGTGCGTCTTCTGAGTGGTGGCTGGACAGTGGTGCTACCTGTCACGTCACAAATGACAGGAGTCTTCTTTCAAAGGTGACAGCGGTCAAGGATAGAGTCGAAAATTGCAATGGAGGAGCGACTGATGTTACTCATGCTGGGACTGCAGAGCTAGTGCTCTCTTCAGGTAAAACTTTAATTTTGTAAAATGTTAAAGTAGTTCCGAATTTAACTAAGAATTTGATTTCTATGAGTTTGCTTGATAAAGCTGGAATGTCTTTCACAACCGTGAACGGTAGAATGACATTAACTATTAATTCTCACTATTTTGGTTGTGCTTACCTGATCAATGGTATGTATAGACTTAGCTTAGATAACGAGTGCATAAACCAAGTGAGTTCAACTCTGATTGATCCAAAGTTATTACACAATAGACTTGGACATATCCACTATAAGAAAATGCGAGATCTAGCTAAAAGTCAAAACATTCCATTAGATCTTTCTATTCAATTTGATAGGTGTGAGGTTTGTGCCCAGACTAAAATCACTAGAAACCCTTACAAGACAGTTTCTAGGAGCACACAACTTCTGAAGTTGATACATTCCGACCTCTGTGACTTTCGTAGTCACGCCACTAGAGGGGGAAGGAAGTATCTAATTACTTTCATCGACGATTTTTCCAGATATTATCATGTTTACCTATTGAAATCGAAAGATGAGACATTCGAGACCTTTAAGATCTTCAAATCTCGAGTAGAAAATCAATTAAATGTAAATATTAAGAGACTTAGAAGTGATCGAGGAGGAGAGTACACTGCAACTGGGTTTAAGGACTTTTGTGCCTCTGAGGGTATAATCCTAGAAACCACAGCTCCTTACTCACCCCAGTCGAATGGTATTGCTGAGCTTAAGAATAGAACTTTAACAGAAATGTTGAACTCTATGCTCCTCACAGCTGGCATGCCTAATTCCTTTTGGGGGGAAGCAGTTCTAACTGCAAATCACATTCTAAATCGAGTGCCTCACTCAAAGCTCAACTCTACTCCATATGAGTTGTGGCATGGCCATCCTTGTAGATATGACACTCTAAAGACTTGGGGTTGTATCGCTTATGTAAGGATACAGGACCTTAAGAGACCAAAGGTGAGACCTAGAACAACGACCTGCGTTTATCTAGGATGATCCATTCTCCTATTAGGAAGCAATGTGATCTAGAGATGCGTTAATGTGGACAGAAGCCATCGATGATGAGATGAACTCGCTGCTACAAAACAACACTTGGCATCTAGTTGACCTGCCGAAAGGAGCTAAAGTCTTAGGATGCAAGTGGGTACTGAAGAAGAAATTGCACAGTGATGGGTCTATAGTCAGATATAAAACACGTCTAGTAGCTAAGGGTTATAAACAACAGGGGGCAATTGACTATTTTGACGTCTATTCACCTGTGTATCACCGATCCACTATTAGGATTCTTCTTGCCATAGCTTCTATCGAGAACTTTATAGTTCATCAGATGGATGTAAAAACAGCCTTCTTAAATGGAGAGCTTGATGAAGAGATCTATATGGCACAACCTGAAGGTTATGTACATAAGGATCTAAGAGACAAAGTGTGCAAGCTTGATAAATCGATATATGGGCTTAAACAAGCACCTAAGATGTGCCACATTAAAGTTGATCAAGTGGTAAAGAGCGTTGGATTTCAGTCTAGTCTCTCAGACAAGTGCCTCTACTACCGCTCGATGGCAAATCAAACAGTCATCATATGCCTATATGTGGATGACATGTTGATTCTGAGATCAGATCTTGCCGCAGTGAGGGATACTAAATCCGCTCTCGCGAAAGAATTTGACATGAAGGACCTTGGTCCCATAGATACCCTACTAGGTATGAAAGTTAGAGTAGACAAGGGATGTGTCACTCTAAGTCAGGCTCATTACATTGAGCAAATCCTCACTACCTGGAGTTATAAAGACTGTCGGCCTGTTGAAACACCAATTGATCCTAATGTCAAGTTGAGTCCGAATGACGGGACCAGTGTTGATCAAGTAAAGTACTCAAAGATCATTGGAAGTCTCATGTATGCCACAAGTTGCACTAGACCAGACATTGCTTTCTCGGTAAGCATGCTGAGTCGTTTTACCAGTAGTCCAGGCAAAGAGCATTGGGATGCCTTAGATCGGCTGATGAGGTACCTGAAAGGTACTAAAGACCACGTTCTGTGCTACACTGGTTACCCTCCTACGTTGGAAGGATACTCTGATGCCTCCTGGTGTTCAGAAGTTGGGAACAGCAAGTCCACTAGTGGATTTATTTTCACTTTGGGTGGCGCTGCAGTCACTTGAAAATCCAAAAGACTGACTTGTATAGCTTTGTCGTCTATGGAAGCCGAGCTGTTTGCCTTAGCCTCAGCTGGCGAAGAGGCAGATTGGATCAGGAATTTGATTCTAGACATTCCCTTGTCTAGACTTCAAGTTAATTCTTTGAGCATGTATTGTGATAATCAAGCAGCAGTTCAAGTCGTGAAGAATTTCCTTTTTAATACTAAAAGGCGACATGTACGACTGAGACACGCTCTACTGAATTATCTGAAAGAACAAGGCATTATCACTTTGATCGATGTGCGATCGAAGGATAATCTGGCTGATCCACTGACAAAAGGAATGTCTAAGGACCGATCAATCAAAACAGTGGGGGAAATGGGACTCAAGGCGATTTAAGTTCAGCCTTAGTTCAAGGATAGGCGATTTAGTTCAGCCTTAGTCCTAATGTTTTGATTTTTCCACTTTCCTTTGTCAAAGCAAGCGTGTTGTGCTCCGCTGATGTTCGGGGTTGCTGAGTACGAATCTGGTGAGTTGTTTCATTCCACATTTGATGTTAACAACTTCCACTAGGTTCGTCTTCCTTATCTAGGAGGAGAGTGTTATTCCACATTTGATAACACAATCTGACTAGGTTTGGCTCTTCTTCTGTTTATTGGTTCCATTCCACATTTGATGAGTTCCAATTGACTTTAGAAGGACAGTAACCGTGACATTCCACATAGGAACACAGATACAGCTGCGGTGTCCAGAAGTCCATAACATCGTTTCTTTGGAAATAGATAATGGATTCTGAGGTAGAAACTAAATACTCTACACATGCTTTCTCATACTGTACTACGTTCATATAAGTAGAACTAGATACTTGTACATTTTCCAAGGTTGAATTCATTCTAAATGAACTTCTCTGTTGGAAATTACAGGAGCTGCTGCTGATGGAGGAGCACTTGCCGGTTGGGATCCAGATGAGGATGACCTACTGGACTCTGATTTCTAGAGTATAAATTGGTTTTTCTTCTGCTTAGAGCACTGTTTAGCTCTCTTTGCTTTCACTTGTTTTGTTTGGACTTTCTTGCTCTTTAGTTGGTCATGAGACACTTGGTGTTCTGGTACCTGTGCTGTGATTGTACTTTAGACATTACTATGATGCTGCTGAGATTTTCTGTTTATTCTTATGCACGCATACAATTGTTTTACTTAACGTCCAATATGTTTTGACAAGTGTGATGGACACGGTTGTGAGTGCTTCATATTCGGTTGAACACTTCACACACCACCCTTTTTCCGACGTCGGGTTTACCGCGGACATAGGAGGAGATTGTTAGAATATTTAATTATATGTCCGCGCGTGTCAGGACCGACTCAGAACGACCCAACAGGTTACGTGTCACTAGAGTGTAACGGCTCTACGCTGGAGATACTATATAAGGTCATTCCACACTGATGAGCCTTAGTGGACTATCTTGAGCGGAGCCTTTTACACTATATGCATTCTCATTTTTTATTAGATTACATTATTTTGCTCTTATAAAATAATGACTAAACTCAATAGCAGAATAAAGAATTTAAAATAATGTGTAACATAACAAACCGAGTCTTCATTGTTGAAAGGGAGACAATCATTGCTCAATTATTTTTTTAAAAAAATCAATCATTCGATTAGATTAGGAAGTATTAAAATTCAAGTCTAAAATTTATTTTACTGTTTTATTTTAAGACCAATATATAAAATCTAAATTTCCTTTTTGAATTATGATTGATGGATATAGATAGGCCTACAAACAAGTCAAGCACATCAAAAAAGGGCTGGCTCAAGCTCGAGCTTATTTTTTTGATCCCGAGCTCGACGTGCTTGTTTTAAAAAACTCGAGCTCAGGTTCGTACAAGCAGGCTCGACACGAGTTCGAAGAGCTTGGCTAGAGCTCAATGAGCTCGACGAGCTCAGCTTGAATTGTACCAATTTTCAATAAGATTTTAGAGAACTGGGTTTAAAAGTTGCATAGTAGTTTTCATGAAAACAACTTTTAACTACCATTTTTATATAATTCTGACAACTAATGGCCCTAAACACAACCTAGATGAGAAGTCTAATGTAATGCACTACAACATCAATGCTAAAAGTGCACAAATCAAGCTGGTTCTTTGCCCCTAATCAATCCATGCACACAAACAAATCATCTCCATTCCGTGGAAACAAATCTAATAAACTTTTTTGTTCAAACCAATCAAATAAACTATAGGTTTTAATATAAATTAGAGTTGAAACTTCGTGATAAATGTTGATTCAATTTTTACATAAATCTCATCTGACGGTAACAGTCCGACAAATATATAAATTATAGCATATATTTTTACAACAAGCATATAAGAGCAAACATTTCTCAACGATTAAAATTAGAAGTTTGTTAGATGCAGTTTTAACAGCAAACATAAAAATCTAGCATATAGTCCGGCATAATAGTCTAGTACAAATATAATTCTAAAACAGTCATACATCAAAGACTCGTCGTGTTGTAACCTAGAAGAAGTACTTGCACCGCTTCCTCTCACTCCGCAATTCAAGAAATATATAGATTATAACATATATATTTTAACAGCAAACGCATACGAGCAAATATTTTTCAACGATTAAAATTAGAAGTTCCTTAGATGTATTTTTAACAACAAACATAAAAGTCAAGCAAATAATCCAACATAACAGTTCAGTACAAATATAAATCTAAAACAATTATACATAGGATTTGCACTGCTTTTTTCTCGCTCTGCAATTTAAGAAATATAGTTTAGATTTCACAAATAATAAGAATTTTAATTCATAAAAAAATTTTATGGCCAAACCTGGGAAACCCTAAGGCCTAACCTGGGAGTCGAGCAACGCTGCAGAAGGCCGAAGGGGATGAGCGAGACTGAGATTTGGGATATTAAAGTACTGGGAACTCATCTGGGATTAAAGATTTACAGGATTTAAAACTTTAAAGAGTATTTATTATTTGTTATATAATATAAATATATTATCCGCTTATAATGCCTTAGCAACCAAATTTGAAAATCCATGTGGCAGGAGCACTTTACTTGTGCAGAGAGACGGAAGGTGGGATGTTACCATTAATTAATGGCGCAGAGAGACATAAAGTGGGATAATGCTATTAATTAATGGCGCAGAGAGACAAAAAGTGGGATAGAAAAGTGGGATGAGATGTTGTCATTATGCAATATTAAAAAATTGAAAGTGAGAGTTTGGAAAGACAGCTGTGGCCGCATGGCTTTTTTAAAAAATTGAAATTCTATTTAAACGAGGGACTTGGTGAATGACGGTGCTAAAATATAAATGCTAAAATTTATTTGACTATTATTTTTAAATCATTATAAAAATCTAAATTTCCCTTTAAATATAGTAATCGATGGATATGAATCCCGCAAAATATTGAGTTTTTATGTAGGGAAGACGGTCGTCATAATATATCTAAGGACATAATAAATACAATGTGGATAATCACTAGCACCTAAAATCAAGAGATCTCCTTCCGAAATTGGAGTTCACGATCCTGTGATTTTACCATGTGGAGAAATGAACAAAAGGAATGTATGTTGGATATCGAATAAAACGATTTTTAATCACAGTAAATATCATCCTTGAATATGAAAAAACTAGCATATGCAAAAAAAAACTTATTTTTCGAAAAAAATGAAGCGGACATACAGATGAACACAAAAAAAGCATATGCAGCAAAAAAAAAACACACTAAAATCATTGTTGAATGCACTGCATTCTCCATGGTTTATGTTTGAGACTCATATAAACATATAAAACGTGACATGAATAAAATAATAGAGCACACTCGTTGACTGAGTCGCGTCCTTCTCTGTTACGAATCTTAAAAAAAACATCTGTAAGGGCAGTGCCCGACTACAATGCAACTCCAACTAGAGCAATCCCCTACAACATGCATAAGATAACAGACGTCAAATCAAAAAATATACAAAACTAGATATGAATAATTATTCAAACCTCCGCCATGCCTACAACCACCGTCTTCTTCTCGATCGGAGCATCTATATCAATGCTCAAGTGGTCAATAAGACTGTTGATAGGGATTTCTTATATCGGCGTGATTCTCAAATCATTAGTAATCACGTAAGTCTCCGACGACTTCACAAAACCTTCTAAGCTGGCCACTGCATTTTGAGCGTCACGGGTACACTCTCTTATTTTCCCACTTCCTTTTATTTGATTGTTCAACAAATTTATAGAGGGGGTGAATAAAATTCTTTAAAAAATTTAGTTCTCATGCACAAATATTTAAAATTGCACAATTAATAGAAAATATTAGGAAACATAAATCAAGAACACTAATAACATAAATCTATCTTTACATTTATCAGTTTGAAATGATGTAAAAGTAATGATCATTTTACTCAAATATCAATGGTGATGATTCTTATAATTTTGATGTTCTTTATGCATTCTCATTTTCAATTTAATTATATTATTTTGCTCTTACAAAGTAAAGACTAAACTCAATAGTAGAAGAATGAATTTAAAACAATATGTAACATAACAAACAGAGTCTTCATTATTGAAAGGGAGAAAATCATTGCCCATTTGTTTTTTTAAAAATCATTCATTTCATTAGATTAGGAAGAATTAAAATTCAAGTTTAAAATTTATTTACTATTTTATATCAAGACCAATATATAAAATCTAAATTCCTCTTTGAAGGCGGATTAGATTGGCCTACAAACAAGTTAAGCTCATCAAAAAGAGCTGGCTGGAGCTCGAGCTTATTTTTTTGATCTTGAGCTCGTCAAGCTTGTTTTAAAAAAACTCGAGCTCAAGCTCTTCTAACTCCCAGCAGGCTCGACACGAGTTCGAAGAGCTTGGCTAGAGCTCAATGAGCTCGACGAGTTTAGCTTGAATTGTACTAATTTTTTAATAAGTTCCTAGACAGCTGGGTTTAAAAGTTGCATAATAGTTTCCATGAATATAACTTTTAACTACCATTTTTTATATAATTCTGACAACTAATGACCCTAAACACAACCTAGATGAGAAGACTAATGTAATGCACTACAACGTCAATGCTAAAAGTGCACAAATCAAGCTGGTTCTTTATTCCTAATCTATCAATGCGCGGACAAATCATCTCCATTACATGGAGAACAAATCAAATAAACTTTTGTGTTCAAACCAATCAAATAAACTATAGGTTTTAATATAAAATAGGGTTGAAACTTCGTGATAAATGCAGATTCAATTTTAACATAAATCTCATTTGATAGTAACAGTCCAGCAAATATATAAATTATAGCATATGTTTTAACAACAACTATATAAGAGCAAATATTTCTCAATGATTAAAATTAGAAGTTCGTTAGATGCATTTTTAACAACAAACATAAAAATCTAGAAAATAGTCCGGCATAACAGTCTTGTACAAATATAAATCTAAAACACTCATACATTAAACACTCGTCGTGTTGTAACCTTGAAGAAGTACTTGCACCGCTTTCTCTCACTCTGTAATTCAAGAAATATATAGATTATAGCATATATATTTTAACAACAAGTGCATAAGAGCAAATATTTCTCACGGATTAAAATTAGAAGTTCCTTAGATGTCATTTTAATAGCAAACATAAAAGTCTAGTAAATAGTCCGACATAACAGTCTAGTACAAATATAAATCTAAAACAGTTATACATAATATTTGCACCACTTTCTATCGCTTTGCAATTTAAGAAATATATTTTATATTTCACAAATAATAAGAATTTTAATTTATAAAATAATCCAAAGGCCAAACTTGGGAAACCCTAAGGCCTAACCTGGGAGCCGAGCAGAGCTGCAGAAGGCCAAAGGGGATGAGCGGGACTGAGATTTGTGAAATTAAAGTACAGGGAACTCATCCGGGATTAAAGATTTACAGGATTTAAAATGTTAAAAAGTATTTATTTTTTATTATATAATACAAATATATTATCCACTTATAATGCCTTAACAATCGAATTTGAAAATCAAAGCGGCAAGAGCACTTTAGTGGCGTAGAGAGATAGAAAGTGGGATGTTACCATTAATTAATGTCGCAGAGAGACAGAAAGTGGGTTGTTGCCATTAATTAAGGGTGTTTATATTGGCAGCCCGATTTTGGATATTGACAGTCCAATTATAATAACAGCACAGGAAATCGGTAATGACAGCCCATTGGTTGTTGGTAGCCCAGTTTTTTTTTCAAAAGTCATACATACTGCACATTTTTTGCACATATACACGCAAACTAAAAATACTCCTATATACGTGCATGTTTTTGAAAAGTGTTTGACATGAAAGTTGTAGATCTCGTCGAGATCTACAACTTTGATGTTGAACACTTTTTATAAAACTGCATGTATATATGAGTATTTTTAAAAGGCGCGAAACAGGGTATAACTATTGCGAATTCGCAATAGTTACGCCCGGGTTTTTTTCAGTCCCAAAATACACCTTGTCCGTACATTTCTAGGAAACATGTTCAACACAAAAGTTGTAGATCTCATCGAGATCTACAACTTTGGTGATGAACACATTTTCTAAAAATACGCGTATATATAAGTATTTTCAAAAGGCGTGAAACTGGGCATAACTATTGCGAGTTACAATAGTTACGCCCAGGTTATTTTCGTGCATGTCTTGTCCGCGCACTTTTAGGAAAAGTGGTTAACATAAAAGTTGTAGATTACATGGAGATCTACAACTTTGCTGTTGAACAACTTTTCAAAAAATACACATATATAGGAGTATTTTTAAAACGGGCGAAACTGGTCATAACTATTGCGCATATACAATAGTAACACCCATGTTATTTTTGGGCCAAAATACGCCTTGCCCGTACACTTTTAGGAAAAGTGTTCACGACGAAACGTCGAGATCTAAAACCCTGTTGTTGGAACATTTTTCCTAAAAATGCACGTATATAGGAGTATTTTAAAAAGACGCGAAACTGGGCGTAACTATTGCCAATTTACAATAGTTACACCCAGGTTATTTTCGGGCCCCAAATACGCCTTGTTCGTGCACTTTTAGAAAGTGTTAAACATGGAAGTTGCAGATCAATCTCATCGAGATCTACAACTTTGCTGTTAAACACTTTTTTAAAATGCACGTATATAAGAGTATTTTCAAAAGACGCAAAACTGTGCGTAACTATTGCGAATTCGCAATAGTTACGCCCAAGTTATATTCGGGCTCAAAATACATATTGTCTGTGCATTTTTATGAAAACTGTTCAACACGAAAATTGTAGATCTAGTTAGATCTACAACTTTCGTGTGGAACACTTTTCCTAAAAATGCACGTATATAAGAGTATTTTCAGTTTGCTCGTATATGTGCAAAAAACAAGCAGCTCGTTTTTGAGCTGCTACTAGCGGTCTTATTATGTGTGTTATTTATTATTTTGTTGGGCTGCCAATATCCAAAGCCGCGCTGCCAACATAAATACCCTTAATTTAATGGCGCAGAGAGATAGAAAGTGGGATAGAAAAGTCAGATGTGATGTTGTTAGTATGCAATATTAAAAAAATGAAAGTTAAGAGTTTAAAAAGACAGCTAAGGCCGGATGGCTTTTAAAAAAAATGTAATTCTATTTAAACGAGTGACTCGGTGAATGACGGTGCTAAAATATAAATGCTAAAATTTATTTGACTATTTTATTTTAAAATCATTATAAAAAATATAAATTTCCTTTTAAATATAGTAATCGATGGATATGAATCCCACAAAATATTGAGTTCTTGTGTAGGATGGGCGGTCGTCATAATATAACTAAGGACACAATAAATACAATGTGCATAATCACTAGCCCCAAAAATCAAGAGATCTCCTTCCGAAATTGGAGTTCAAAACCCTGTGATTTTGCCACGTGAAGAAATGAACAAAAGAAATGTATGTTGGATATCCAAGAAAATCATTTTTAATTACGGTGAATATCATTTTGGATATGAATAAACATCATATGTAGCAAAAAGCTGATTTTTCAAAAAAAAATTGAAGCAAACATACAAATCAACGCACAAAAAATGCATATGCAACAAAAAAATACACTAAAATATTGTTGAATGCATTGTATTCTCCATGGTATATGTTTGAGACTCAAACAAATAAAACATGACATGAATAAAATAATATACAATACACGTTGACCTAGTCACGCCCCTCACCGTTGAGGATTAAAAAAAACATCTGTAAGGGCAGTGATCGACTGCAATGAAGCTCCAAGTAGAGCAATCCCTGACAATATGCATAAGATAATCACATAAGTCTTCTTCATGATCGGAGCATCTATATCAATGCTCAAGTGGTTAATAAGAGTATTGATAGGGATTTTTTATATGGGCATGATTTTCAAATCATTGGTAATCACATAAGTCTCCGACGACTCTACGAAACCTTGCAAGCTGAACACAGTATTTTGAGCGTTGCAGGTACACTCTCTTATTTTCCCTCTATCTTTTATGAGATCGTTCAACAATTTTATAGAGGAGGTGAATAAAATTCTTTAAAAATTTAATTGTCAGGTACAAATATTTAAAATTGCGCAATTAAAAGAAAATATTAGAAAACATAAATAAAAAACACTAATAACATAAATCCATCTTTATATTTATCAGTATAAATGGATGTAAAAGTAATGATCATTTTACTCGAATATCAATGGTGATGACTCTTACAATTTTGATTTACTATATGCATTCTCATTTTCTATTAGATTAAATTATTTTACTCTTATAGAATAAAGACTAAACTCAATATCAGAAGAATGAATTTAAAATAATGTATAATATAATAAATGGAGTCTTCATTATTGAAAAGGAGACAATCATTGTCCATTTGTTTTTTTATAGCCATTCATTCGATTATATTGGGAAGAATTAAAATTCAAGTATAAAATTTATTTTACTATTTTTTTTCAAGACCAATATATAAAATCTAAATTTTCTTTTTGAATTATGATGGATGAATATAGATAGACCTATAAATAAGTCGAGCCCATCAAAAAGAGCTGGCTCGAGCTCGGGCTTATTTTTTTGATCTCGAGCTCGACGATCTTGTTTTAAAAAAAACTCGAGCTCCAGCTTGTCTAGCTCTCAGCAGGCTCGACACGAGTTCGAAGAGCTTAGCTAGAGCTCAATGAGCACGACGAGCTCAGCTTGAACTGTACTAATTTTCAATAAGACCAAGACTTTTGAGTTTAAAAGTTGCATAATAGTTTCTATGAAAACAACTTTTAACTATCATCTTTTATAAAATTCTGACTACTAATAACCTAAACATAACCTAGATGAGAAGACTAATGTAATGCACTACAACATCCACGCTAAAAGTGCACAAATTAAGCTGGTTCTTTTCTCTTAATCAATCCATGCACACAGACAAATCATCTCTATTCCATAGAGAACAAATCAAATAAACTTTTTTGTTCAAACCAATCAAATAAACTATAGGTTTCAATATAAATTATAGTTGGAACTTCGTGATAAATGCAGATTCAATTTTAACATAAATCTCATTTGATAGTAACAATTCAACAAATATATAAATTATATCATAAGTTTTAACAACAAGCATATAAGAGCAAACATTTCTCAACGATTAAAATTAGATGTTCGTTAGACGCAGTTTTAATATCAAACATAAAAATCTAGCAAATAGTCCGGCATAACAGTCTAATCCAAATATAAATCTAAAACAGTCATACATCAAAGACACGTCGTGTTGTAACCTGAAAGAAATACTTACACCTCTTTCGCTTACTCTGCAATTCAAAAATTATATGGATTATAACATATATATTTTAAAAGCATGTGCATAAGAGCAAACATTTTTCAACTATTAAAATTAGAAGTTCCTTAGATGTAATTTTAACAGCAAACATAAAAGTCTAGGAAATAGTCCGGCATAACAGTTGAGTACAAATATAAATCTAAAGCAGTCATATATAATATTTGCAATGCTTTCTCTCGCTCTGCAATTTAAGAAATATAGTTTAGACTTCACAATTAATAAAAATTTTAATTAATAAAAAGTTGCTAAGGCCTAACCTGGGAAATCCTAAAAAAAACTGGGAAATCCTAAGGCCTAACCTGGGAGCCGAGCAGAGCTACAGAAGGCCGATGGGGAAGAGCGGGACTGAGATTTGGTAAATTAAATTACAAGGATCAAATCCGGGATTAAAGATTTACATGGTTTAAAACTTTAAAGAGTATTTATTATTTGTTATATAATATAAATATATTATCCACTTATAATGTCATAGTAGCCGAATTTGAAAATCCAAGCGGCAAGAGCACTTTACTAGCGCAGAGAGACAGAAAGTGAGATGTTACCATTAATTAATGGCGTGGAGAGACAAAAATGGGATGTTGCCATTAAATAGTGGCGTAGAGAGACAGAAAGTGGGATGGATCATTACACATTGTTATGTTACACAGAGGGTCGAAGGTGAAACCCTAAGGCCTAACCTGGTAGTCGAGCAAAGCTGCAGAGGGTCGAAGGGGATGAGCAGGACTGAGATTTGGGAAATTAAAGTACCGGTAACTCATTCGGGATTAAAGATTTACAGGATTTAAAACTTTAAAGCGTATTTCTTATTTGTTATATAATATAAATATATTATTTACTTATACTATCTTAACAGCCGAATTTAAAAATCCAAGCGGCAAGAGCATTTTTCTGGCGCATAGAGGCAGAAAGTGGGATGTTACCATAAATTATTGGCGCAGAGAGATAGAAAGTGAGATGTTATCATTAATTAATGTCGCAAAGAGACAGAAAGTGGGATAGAAAAATGGGATGAGATGTTGTCATAGTGAAATATTAAAAAATTAAAAGTTAAAGTTTTGGAAAGACAGGTGAGGCCGGTTGGGTTTTAAAAAAATTTGAAATTCTATTTAAACGAGGGACTCGGTGAATGATGGTGCTAAAAGATAAATGCTAAAATTTATTTGACTATTTTATTTTAAAATCATTATAAAAAAATCTAAATTCAATGTGCATAATCACTAGCCCTAAAATTAAGAGATCTCCTTCCGAAATTGGAGTTCAAGACCCTGTGATTCTGCTATGTGTAGAAATGAACAAAAGGAATGTAAGTTGGATATCCAAGAAAATAATTTTTAATCACGATGAATATCATCTTTGGATATGAAAAAACTAGCATATGCAGCAAAAAATTGATTTTTCAAAAAAAAAATGAAGCATACATACAGATCAACGCACAAAAAAAACATATGCAGCAAAAAAACACACTAAAATCATTGTTGAATGCATTGTATTCTGTATGGTTTATGTTTGAGACTCATATAAACAAATAAAACATGACATGAATAGATTAATAGACAATACCCGTTGACTGAGTCATGCCCTTCTCTGTTGAGGATTTTAAAAAAAATCTGCATGAGCAGTGCCTACTGCAACGAAGCTCCAAGTAGAGCAATCCCCTTTAACATATATAAGATAACATACGTCAAATCAAAAATATATACACAACTAGATAAGAATAATTATTCAACCTTCGCCATGCCTACAACCACCATCTTCTTCTCGATCGGAGCATCTATATCAATGCTCATGTGGTCAATAAGAGTGTTGATAGGGATTTTTGATATCAACGTGATTTTCAAATCATTAGTAATTACATAAGTCTTCGACGACTTCACGAAATCTCTTAAGCTGGTCACAACATTTTGAGCGTTGCGGTACACTCACTTATTTTCCCTCTTCCTTTTATGGGATCGTTCAACAATTTTATAGAGGGGTGAATAAAATTCTTTAGAAATTTTAATTGTCTTGTACAAATATTTAGAATTTTAAAGTTAAAAGAAAATATTAGAAAACATAAATCAAGAACACTAATAACATAAATCCATCTTTATATTTATCAGTATTAATGGATATAAAAGTATTGATCATTTTACTCAAATATCAATGGTGATGATTTGTACAATTGTGATGTACTATATTGACTCGCACCTCGAATCGATATCCTTTGCTTTGTTGATCATTGTTGAAGAATTCTTCCTCTTGATCCTTTGGAATGAGATGGCTGAATTTCTTACGAATGTCCTCCTGAAAAAGCAATGTTTGGAATGAAAGCCCATGTGTTCTGATAGAAATTGCCATGTTTTTGGGAGCTATATATAGTTGGGTGTTGGTTGCTATCGTCAGGTGACATCAAAATTTATAATCTCACTCTTTTCTTTTGGGGTACTGGGCTTTCCTTTTACAGTAAGAGCTAGCGCTTGACATTAGCCATTAATGCCAAGGCGGCAGTGTACAACATTCTGGTCTGTAAAAACTCTTGTTTTTTTTTACCACGGGGCTCTAATAAATAGAGGTGTGCTTAGTGTGCAGAGTTGATGTTCGTCCACGTTCACCCAAACACCTTTAGGAAGTGCTCCATGTCATTCTTCAAGGCCACTGCCATTGGGCACTAACGCTGCCATGAAGGTAGTCTGGATCTCAAAATATGTATGCATGTAGTTTAATCGTCGACTGTTGACCAAAAGAGAGATCACTGATAGCCGACTAGACCAAGCTATCGTTGGCTGGTGAAGGGATATTCATCCACTTGTCAAAAGGAGCTAGTGTTCATCGATCGTCGATCACCGGTCATACTATCGCTGATCGCCGATCAGATTTAGCTATCACTGATCACCTACTGGATCTTGGCGATCACCAAATGTGTTACCTTTGGGCGGTATCTGCTACTGCAGTCAGTATTGCTCAATTTTGCCATTATGTATTCATTTATACCGAGCAATTCCTTACCCATCATTATTTATATCAACACATTCACATATATCTTTTGTTATTCTCAAAATATATTTTTTCTACTTTATAAAGATGAGAATGCTTAGGTGGATGTGTGGACAAATGAGATTGAATAAAATTAGGAATGAAAGTACCAGGGATAAGACTGGAGTAGCACCAATTGCAGAGAAGATGCGAGAAGCTCGTCTAAGATGGTTTGGACACGTACAAATGAGACCATTAGAGGCACCTGTTAGGCGTTATGAGAGTCTAGTCACTAGGCATGTTAAATGAGAGGGGTAGATCAATAAAGACTTGAAATGAAACTGTAAGGAAAGACGTGATGTACTTAGGCATTAGTAAGATATTACAAAAGATAGGGCACAATGACAGACAAAGGATCCAT
This sequence comes from Platanthera guangdongensis, assembly GCA_039583875.1. Taxonomy (NCBI): domain Eukaryota; kingdom Viridiplantae; phylum Streptophyta; class Magnoliopsida; order Asparagales; family Orchidaceae; genus Platanthera; species Platanthera guangdongensis. The sequence goes on along the minus strand of CM077151.1, from coordinate 75,919,938 downwards.
ATAGCCGACCCCACTATAGTGGGATAAAGGTTTGAATGTTGTTGTTGTTGTTGTATAATGATGATCTGGAGATTTACTATTTATATGCTCCCAGATTGTTTCATGTAGGCTTCTTTCATAACATTACTTAGGAGAGTACTTTTAATATTTATCTGAAATAATTAAATTTTTTGTCTAGCAAATACAAGAAAAAAATATGTATAGAGAACATACGCATTATGTGCAAAAGTATTTTCAAAATCAACTTTCTATTTGTGAAATCCTTGTGCAAATATTTCTAACGTTGTTTTGTTCCTTGAGAGTTTCCCAGACGGAGTAATAATTGGAGAGTAATATATTTAATTCTTTGACCTTCCAAAATAACATTTCATGCCCTTAGCAACAATTATTCATATCTCTAATTGATAGCAGAGCTGATATCGACTCGAGTTCGAGCGATTTTGGCTCGGCTCGAAATCGAAATTTTCGACTCGAACTCGGCTCGAAATCGACTCGAAATCAAAATTGATTCTCGGCTCGACTCGAAATGACTCGATTCTGAGTCGGCTCGAAATCGATTCGGGTCGGCTCGAAATCGAATCAAGTCGGCTCGAAATTGAGCAATTTTTTTTTTATTTTTAGTTTGATCAAAATTAAATTGGGCAACCTATAAATTTAGCAAATGAAACAACTAAAGCATTCATTCTTTTATTTAGGATTAAATTTTGTTATTTTTAATCTTAAAATAAGAATATTTTAATAAATACTAAAATTTTTAAATTAATTCGAGTTGATTCGAATCATATTTTGAGCGATTCAGTGCTGGCTCGAAATCGAGTCGAAATCAGATTCGATTCAAATTGAATCGACTCAAATTGAGTCGAATCAATTTTAACCGATTCAGATTCGGCTCAATTTTCGAACGATTTTCGAGCGACTTTCGTGTTTCGAATAATATGCTCAGTTCTAATTGATAGGTCTCCCATAATCTATAGAAAATCTGGGCTGGAGTGAACTAGAATTCCATAACCTCCACTAACTTAGTGGGAGGTTATGAGAATAACCGCCTCATGCGCCCAATCCATGTGCAATTCGTCCACACGATCCCACGACTCGCACAACCGCCCGCATGGCCGAGTCGGACGCCGCCTCCACATGGTCGGCCCCCGCCTGGAAGCCGGTGTACAACCCCGTGTCCGGCGAATACGGCCGCCAGGAACCAAACCGATCGGGCTGAAACTAGTGGGCGAGCTCGGCAGTAGAGAAGCCGAGCCCGAGCTCGGCATTCGTCGAACGGGAGAGCGACATTCGTCGACCGCGAGCTCGGCATTCGCCGAGCTAGTCCAAGAATCGTCGAGCTAAGGTCGACTGAAGGTGACCAACGGATGGGCGAGCTCGTCGTCCTAGCTCGCGCTCTCGCAAAGGAGCTCGGCAACAGCAGGCGAGCAGGATCCGCCGAGGTGGCCAGGCTCCCCAGCTCGCCCAGATCTATGAGGTACTTTTTACTGTTTTGCCCCTGCAGGTCTGTCCATAGCCCTTCAAAACAGCGGAGTTTGGCTATTGGCAGACCCAACCGAGGGCATTTTGGTAACTTCAGGTCAGTTCAGTTTGGTTATTGGCAGTTCAGATTCCGAAAACTATAAATAGGACCCAAGGGGTACCCCAGAAAGCATGCTTCCTGTGCTCTCTTGCTCCAGTTTTCAAGTGCTTTCTGAGGGTACCTTAGCTCGGCCTTTGGCTAAGGAGGGGAAGCACTCTCAGATCTTCCGGGTGTGTGGTGGGTCCTCCCCGCCGAGCCCTTGGGTCATTTCCCCTTGTTTCTTTTATTGTTTTGCTTGCAGGAGAGAAGTAGGTGCGCGATCACCCCTTCCCTAACGGTGAACTCCACAGGAGACCGTTTTTCGGTTTCAACAGCCGGTCTCACGGATCCGGAGTCCGGGTGGCCTCCGCCCGGCCGCCCCCCGCGAGGCCGGCGCCCGGGCTGCCCCCGCGAAGCTGACGCCCAGGCTGTCCCCGCAAGGCTGTCGCCTGAGCGGCCCCTTGAGGCCGACGCCCGGGGGGGCCGGCGCCCTGGGTGGCCCCCACGAGGCAGGCCTCCCCGAGGCCGGCGGACGTCCGGCCGTGCTTCCTGGGCGGCCGCCCGACTAGCCCTTCCTGACCGGGTTTCTCCTCCTGCCAACCCTTCTTCGTCGTCTAATTGTTTTCATGCAATCTCCACCATCTGTTATGCGGGTAACCACCCACGTAACCACCAGTGTAACAATCTATAATGGGTGGGTATAAATTTTCAAAATTATGATGGTCTGTGAATAACAAAATTATAAAAATTATGTGCACATTAAACTACATTAAAAACGGTCTGCAATTAGAAATATGGGTTGTTACAGTCTGCGGATAACCACATAACTACCGTAAGCTCCCATGAGGCCTATAAATAGGGCCTTGACCTACTCATTCTAAGTTTTCTCCTCTCAGTATTCTCCTCTTATAGGCCAAAGCTCTGCCGAAATCCTCCTACAAGCTGTTATCCTTGGAGACCTTTGAGCGCTAGGAAGATTCATCAAAGCGCGCGACGCTCCTATGTGCGAGGCATCCTACCATTCTTACTCAGTAATAACTTCTGCGTGCAGAGCATTCCATTGGCCTTTCACAGAAATCCTATTGCGCAAAGCCGCTACTGCTCAACGTCTGGATAATGACAACGAGCATTCCGCTTCTTCAGAGAAGACATTGAATGAGCTTCGCGAGTGGTGTCGTGTCACCCTCCGAGCGGGCCACATTCTCTCTTGCCCCCAAGTTGTAACGAGGAGTGGCATGCCATCCTTGATTTCTCCAAAACTTTATAAACAACAATGATAGTGAAGTTTGACCGACACCAAACCAATCACATGGTTTCCTACACTATTCATGGGTTTTCAACATTAAAAATTTGCGGGTCCATTTCTCTACTTTCTCTGTGTTTGGTTGCGCGCTCGACCTCTCCGCAGGCTAAGGCAACTAAGTTTAGTCCGGTCTACCGAGAGGCTCGAGCGTTTCGCAACAGTTTGTCATCGTATGTGGGAAAAGAGTTCCCTAAAGCTCGAAGAAGACCCAGAAGATAGTATCTTCCACACAACGATACTTGTGACTCAAAATCATGGACACAAATGTAGGAACCTTTGCAGAGTCCCCTGATCTTACAACTCAGATATTCTCTGTCGAGAAGCCTGAAAGGGGACATCATGGAAAAAGTCTCTGGTAGGATACCACCATTTCCTTTGGGGAAGATGACCTAAGCCAGGTGTAGTTGCAGCATCAGGACGACCTGGTCAAAAGCATAAGACTGGTGGAGTCGTGTTATGAGGTAAATAGGATTCTGGTTGATAACGGTAGTTCAACCAATGTTCTATTTCACTCTATACTATGTGATATCAAACTCGCCGAGAACACCGCGACCCTGCAGCCGGACCAATTTACTGAATTTAGAATTGCCCCATTTTCGTCTGAGGGCTAATATCTATCCCAGTCACATTAGGCGAGTCTCCAAGACAGGTGACGCATGACATCCAATTCACGGTCGTGGATTGCATCTCTCCCTACAATGTGATTTTCAGACGGCCCCTCTAGTTAATGTTCGGGCTAATCCCATCAATCCCGCACATGGACCTGAAGTTCCCAACTAGCATTGGGATCAGGGTCGCTCTAGGGAGCCAAGAGACAACAAGGATTTGCTACCTAAGGCTAGGTAAGGCAGCAAAGACTACTGCACGTGACATCAACAACTTTGAGTTGCGTGATGAAGCTGCACTTCAGCGAGAGACCCCTGTTGAAGGCCTGGTATAATAGCCCTTTCTCCATAAGATCCATCTCGAACAATCCAGGTTGGGTCCCTCCTACCCCCAAAAGAGAAGGGGATGCTCGTGGCCCTGCTCCATGCAAACAAATATATCTTCGCTTGGAGCCCCAAAGATATGCTAGGTGTAGACCTGGAAGTGATCCTACACTCCTTAAACATCAACATTTCCTGCCGCCCGATCATCCATAAAAAGAGAAATTTCTCCCGTGAGTGGCTCCAGGCCATTAAGGAAGAAGTGACAAAGCTTTTAGAAGCAAAGTTCATCTGTAAGGCTGAATAACCAACTTGGTTGGCAAACATGGCCATGGTAAAGAAAGCTTCTGGGAAGTGGAGAATGTGCGTCGATTACAATAAATTTAACCAAGCTTGTCCAAAGGATATCTTCCCGCTCCCAAGGATTGACAAACTCATGGACATGATAGACAGATACGAACTACTTAGATTTATGGAGGTTTATTCAGGATATAATTAGATTTGAATGAACCCGACTGATGAAGAGTACACTGCCTTTCAAACAAATAAAGGAATGTACTGCTACAAGGTAATGCCTTTCAGCCTCAAGAATGCTAGAGCTACTTACCAAAGGCTGGTGAATAAGGTGTTCAAAATTCTTTTCGGGAAAACGATGAAGGTATATGTCGATGACATGCTAGTGAAGAGCTTCAACCTCCATAACCATCTAGAAGACCTAGAGAGGGGTATTCAAGTCCTTCGCCACTTTAAGATGTGGCTTAACCCAATCAACTTAGCAAGTGTGCATTCGAGGTTATAGCCGGAAAGTTTCTAGGATTTATGGTGATCCATCGTGGGATCGAGGCTAACCCCGAAAAAATTGAGGCCCTCGAGGACATGGTGCCTCCTCACTCCATCAAGGAAGAACGATGATTAAATGGTATGATCGATGCGCTCTCTTGCTTCCTAGCTCGAACTAGAGATAAGTATCTCCCTTTCTTCAAGATCCTCTGGGGGGTACAGAATACTATTTTTCAGTGGATGGATGAGTGTTAGGATGCTTTCGATGGCCTCAAGAAATACCCAGAGTCACACCCCACTCCTATCCAAGCCAATCCCTAGGGAGGATTTATTTTTATACCCGATAGTGTCCCCGACTGCCATCAGCTCAATACTAGTAAAGGACGAGGGAGATGTTCATTTCCCAATCTACTACCTCAACAAAGTCCTCACTAACATCAAGACCAAGTACCCATCGGTAGACAAGACAACTATGACACTTATCTTCTCAGACAAAAATCTTTGACCATACTTCCAAGCTCACACGATAAAGATGATGACAAAATTGCCACTTCAAACCATTTTTTAGATGCCAGAAGTTCCCAGGAGGTTTGGTAAGTAGGTCGTCAAGCTCAGAGAGTTTGACATCTAGTTCCTCCTTTGACCATACATTAAATCCTAAGTGCTCGCCAGTTTCATCGTGGAATACATTATCTCTCCAGAACGAGCCCCCGAAGAAGGTGTTGGACCTAGTGGCCAACCTTAGAGGGGGATGAATAAAGTTTGCAGAGATCTACTGAGATTAGAATTTATTCTGAAACGAGAAGCATCTTTTCTGGAGTTATCGTCGGGCGATAGAGTTATTGCCGACAATATCCACATAAGCCTTGTTCCTTGTTTCAGAAGATCGTTTTGGAACTAGCACGTATTCAATCAATTTTTCACAATGAACACATATGATTAAAGATAAAACAAGAGCTAGTGATTTCATTTGATATAAGAAATAGAGTTTACAAATTTCAAAATTAGATTCCCATGACGCTAGATATCGGAGGCGGTGAATCATACAACTCTTGTGGTTTCTATACCGACCCTCATCTAGGATTGGTTGACTCTCTCACTTCTTCCCAAGAAGATCAATGAGCCTAATAAATCTCCCAGATCTACACGTCCTCCTAGGATGTTTTTCACAGATTTCTCCCACAAATCTGACGACATCCCAGGTCGATTTCTCACAAAATCCTCTCAGGAATCTGACGACCTCTCAGGTCGATTTCTCACACACAAAGTACAAAAAGAGAACGAACAGGACAAAAAATAGATTTAGCAAGATTTTTGCTCCCTCAAAAATATATATATGGAAGCGGTGATTGATTGGTGCTTTTGATTCTCGTGGCTTGGGCACACGATCGGCTTCAGAATCTCATTCTAGCATTTCTTCTCCAGAGATCTTCTTTGTCCATGCAAGAGGTAAAGAGTTCTCCTTGTATGGTGGCTCTTAGCAGTAGGGATGACAAGACACCACCTCTAGATGTTCTAGGGTTCAAGCCCCTCCATCACTAAAAAGAAATTGCTTTTATAGCATTTTGAAATGCTTTTCCGGCGATAGTGAGATATCGTTGGCAATATCCTAATTTAGTATCGTCACCGCCAGCAATCTCGCGACTGAAAAGAAAGGTTGAAGCCCTTTTTCTAATTTATTATCGTTATCGCCAACAATAGGAGATATCCTCGGGCGACAATGAGTTTTCGTTTATAGCTTCCTGCGTGTTCCAGTAGTTCACGGATCACTGACATGTCCACTCCCAAGCTATCGTCTAGCGATATTATCTATCGCCCGCGATCGTGTAAAAATCATCATTCATGGAGACTTCACACACCTGTAAACATACACACTATACCCATAGAACATATGATCAAATATAGCTTGAGATTTGATATTATCAAACCGGAGAGATGTAGAACGCATGCTCCAACAAACTCCCGCTTTTGATAATAACAAATCTCGTTCATGAGATATAAATCACAAAGAACAGAAAATAATTTTGTATTGTGTAAACATCTATAGTTAATACAAAATTAACAGGTTTATGTGTCAAGATATCACTAAGAATAGTCATGGAAACATTATTTAGTGTGATCATGCACGCATAATACGACTTTCCTACATGTGTGCTCCCCTTAACTATGTGCATGATATCCACATAACTCTCCTACATGTGATATCCCCTAGATAACTGGCATAGGACTAGCTCATGAACAGTCTAATATCCTCCTTTTATATTATCGAAAGGGTTGGGCATGATCATAATTATTTAAGAAAATAGAGAGATGCAATTTAATAAGCATGAAAAACAAAAAATAATGCACGAGATAAAGATAAGCATGAAAGATATAGGTGTGACCAAAAAAATCAGAGAATGTAAATGTATGGTTCAAAATAAAGCAGATCACTCAAATTTAGACAAGGCATACAAAACTAAATACACTAGATTTGACGTACAATGTTAAGTGATTTATAAAGTTAATACATTGTAATATCGTAAGCGTCATGAATAATAATTGTGTACTTGTATAATCATGTGATACATGAAGTAGAATTTAAGTCTAATTCTTATGCACGAAAGTATTAGATAGAACAATGACAGGCGTAGTATAACATCAAAGAAAAACATAAAGTAAAAAAAATCTTTAATACATGTTATATCTCAATAAATCTGTATGCTAGCACAAGAGTGATGAAGTGAAAAATCATGTCATAGTTTCTATCTACATAATACCAAGATTAAAACAAAGGGCACTAACTCATTTTCTGGTTTTGCTCAAGATTGAAACAATTAACTAGACTCCGGTGCTCATCCTCACAAAGCTCATAAAGGCTTATCAGAAGGATCAACCGATCTCTTCCTCCGATTTTGGACCATGACGTGATCTGCCTCTAAAGTTTTTGTAGAAGCAAGGATATAAGCAAAGGAGTGAGCTACGAAGATGAGTGGTTGACAAATGGAGTCTCTGAGGCCGTGGTAGAAGCGTTTGGCGTAGTCATGGTCGCTAAGTGCGAAACAGCCCGTAAAACGGGATAGATGAGAGTACTCCCCCCTCATAGTCCATGACTGAATGGTTGTCTTGCTTAAGTTGCAAGAACTTTTCTTGGAGGTGTCAGCAAACTCACTCCATTCCATTTCTTTGCAAGATTTCCATAGGAAGGTGTTATCCATATCTAACTTCCACCATCTTCGGGCATACCCGACGAAAGAAGAGCCAATAAGGGCTATTGCCATACTTTGGGGGCATTTTATCCCAACTAATAGCTCCTGGATGAAGTCCAACCATTCTTCTGTTTGGACAGCTGTCTTTGTGCCGTGAAAACTTGGTGAGGATAGTCCTCGAAAGATGCATAACCAGTTGGTTGGTGGCTCGGTGGGACGACTCCTATTATGTTGAAACATAGCAGCCTAGAAGGTGGCTAGTATATCTGTCGAAGTTTGGTTCAATTCTGGTTGAGTGGTGTTGGTTGGCGAAGGTGGAGACATTTGAGCATTTGGTTTGGAGTTCATCGAGATATATAGATAAAAAATAAGTGACTTATATGTTGGTAATTGAGAAAAGAGACTAAAAGTTATATATAATATATGTATTAATCCGCACTTCGTTACACCAGCTTCCGATGTGCCAGTTTGTCCTCGAACTGGGCAAAAGAAGTGGTGGCAGGAAGTGTGAAAAAAGACTTCATTTATAGAAGGATCTTTTTTTTGCTCTGATAACATTAATAAGAACCCCCTCCCGGTAATTGATCATGACCGAGAAAATTCTTATGCTGAGGGCAGTGGCCATATGGTAGTGTTAGCGAATAGGCCAACTCAACCACATGACATATGTCCCCTAAGGCAAGTTATCATCACGTCACAAAAAAACCATTGTATAACAAAATAAACAGAAAAGATGAAGTTCCACACACACACACACAGATATATATATATATATACAAGCAGTCGTGCACGGGGGACCCCGTGCGGGCAACATTCGTCGTGGGTGCCACATTTGTTGTGGTGATGACGTTTGTTGTGGGGGATACATTTGTCATGGGGGCGTCATTGATCGTGGGAGCGACATTAGTCATGGGGGCAACATTGGTCGATGGAGCGACATTGGTAGGTGGCGGTGACTTTGGTCGGGGGCGGCGACATTGGTCGGTGTCGAAAACTTGGTCGTGGGCGGCGACATTTGTCGAGGGCGGCGACATTGGTTGTAGGGGGCGACCTTGGTCCTGGGGGCGACATTAGACGTGGGCGGAGACATTGGTCGTGGACGGCGACATTGGTCGTGGTGGCAACATTGATCGTGGGCGGCAACATTGATCGTGGGCGGCAACATTGGTCGAGGGAGGCGATATTGGTCGGGGGCATCGACGTTGGACGTGGGCGCCGATATTGGACATGGATGACAATGTTGGTCATGGGGGCGATGTTGGATGTTGGTGATGGGCGGCGACATCAGTCGTGGGCGGCTACATCAGTCGTAGGCGGCGACATCGGTCGTGGGCGGCGACTCGGTCGTGGGCGGCGACATCGGTCGTGGGAGGCGACATCGGTCGTGGGCGGCGACATCGGTCGTGGGCGGCGACATCGGTCGTATGGGCGACATCGGTCATGGGCGGCGACATCAGTTGTGGGCAGCTACATCAGTCATGCAGGGCAATGATATCGGTCGGGGGCAGCGACATCGTTCGCGGGAGGGAACATCGGTTGCGGAAGGGGACATCAGTCATGGGCGACGACATCGGTCGTGGGCGGCGACATTTGGCGGGGGAGGAGACATTCGGCTAGGGCAGCGAGATTCGACGGGGGCGGCGATACTGGTCGTGGGCAGCGACACTGGTCGTGGGCGATGACACTGATCGTAGGCGGCGACAATGGTCGTAGGCGGCGACATTAGTCATTATGCAAAGTCTCAAGGATGGTCTCAATAATTGACAATGATCTCTATTTCCTAAAAAAAAATTCAGTCGCATTGAGTTCATCAAGAGTTGCAGTTCAATTAGACTAATCCCTGGTTGAATATTTATCGACAAAAACACATTTCATAGCGACCCTCTTTATTATTAATTTAACCATCAGTAAACGTAGACAAAAAAAGTGATAGAGAAATTATGTTGTAACACAATTCATACTTATCTTCTTGCCTGAACTCTGAAGCTAATTTAGTCTATCAAGTTCAAGGACATGAGCAAATATAAAATAGTAGACATGGAAGACAATATTTGAAAGAAGCTCAAACATTTAAAAATGGGTCAAATATATAGAACGAACCTTTTGAAACTTAGGTTATCCACTTATAGATGTACTGAAATTGGAGCCCTACAAAATGATTAAATCAAATGAATTTCTATATCATCTATGTCAAATCCAGTAGAACTTGTGTGCATGCCTATCATGTGAAGTTGGAAACAATATGAAATAGCATGTAAAACAAAAACTGAACTTTGATACCTTGAAGGATTTAAATGAAAACTGGACCAATTCTTCAGCTCTATTTAAGTCAACATGCTTATGTCTCTTGCGATACCTTGAAGGATATAAATGAAACAATCATTAAAATCTCTATGCACAGAAATAGAGACAGAAATCACAAAAGGAAGAAGAATGAACTGACTGTCACAACGTGCCCGAGGTGAAGACCTCAGTGATGAAATTGATGTTCTGGGAATCTATCCACGAACTATAGAGCTTAATTATGTTCTTATGCTTAAAAGTCTTCAGTATGTGCTTAATTATGTCTCTTGCGATACCTTGGCACAGCAGGAATATATTGCAAACAATTACACATCAGGTATATATTCTTAAGAGCTTCTAACTAAACTGAAAATTAAACTGAAACTGAAAATTAAATTGAAACTAAAAACTAAATTAATTGCTAGAGCTTCAAACTAAACTGAAGCTGGAAACAAAACTAAAATAATTAGATAAGTTTTGAGGTGCAGTGTCCTAAATGACTTTACCATCTGAAGTTCCAAGCTTGAGCATTCTAAATAGTTATAATTGCAAACATCATCTATGCGGATAATTATTGATCCATCACGAAGGTACACCAAGAGGAGGGGTGTGCAAGTGATATGGGGCACTTAAATGTCTACAAACATTTTCTTAACATGATATAGGTTGCTGAATGGCCACTTGGTGGGAGTCTAAATTTTAAAATCAAAGTTATTTTATTTTTTGAAGTCTTAGGTAATTTCAAACATCAATAATTATTGATCCATCACGAAGGGGACATCAGTTGTGGAGGGGTGTGCAGGTGATATGAGGCTCTTAAATGTCAACAAACATTTTCTTAATAGAATATATGTTGCTGAATGGCCACTTGGTTCGAGTCTAAAACTTAAAATCGAAGTTATTTTAATTTATGAAGGCTTAAGTAATTCCAAACATCAATAATTATTGATCCATCACGAAGGTGCGGCATTTAATGAAGGTGCGGGCAACATTTGGAGACAGTGTGACTTAAAAGCATCGAACTGCAATTATTAACAAAAATATTTTACATCAGAAACATGGATTATAATCATAATCAAGTAAAATCTTGAATTGGTATAATAAGAAAAACATGTATAATTTTGACGTAACACCAAAATTAAGCAAGCATGGAAGAAAAGAAGAAAGTGATAGACTTGTACATTTAATGACTATGCATTCTTTTTGTAGCAAAGTTGAAAGATAAAATGCTCAGTGGAATGGTTCCAATTGATAATTGGAAGAAAAAAATAGTTCAGAAATTGAAAAAGAATGGAAAGGATTCTTTCGATAGAACTCACCATTTATTTATGAAATTCATCAGTTTGTTTGTTAAATAGCATATTGTGAATGATGGAAACTGTCTCCTAACTGTATGGACATGATCTATGAGGGATTCATTGATTACAATATCACAAAATTCTTTAGCCTGGTAAAGAAGTAATATGTATGGAACATTGGATGTCATGTTTGAAAGCTGCATAAGATCATCGGAGTTAGAGCGCTTGGCAAAAGCAGTTATAATATGTAAAATATAATAAAATGCAACATGCTCCAAAAGATTATTGTAGCCACCATTTTCTCTTGTAAAAAAAAGAGAAGCTTCCAGAACTTCAACCATAACAAATTTAAAGTATACGTACAGCTACTTGGTGAAACTATTTATGCAATACTAACCGGAAGAAAAAGAAAATTTGAAACTTTAGGCCAGGTTTTTGGTTAATTCATAGGTAGGAGCATACAAAAATCACTAAATAATACTGTTGATGGAAAGGATTGTCATTCAATTACCCGCATAGCAGCCCATACAAAAATGTTTTTCTTGCTCTCCAAATGAAATCATGAATACATGTTTTTCTTATGTAAATAACATAAATGTGTGGTTCATCGACAAATGATCCTCTTCATGCCAAATGAACCAAAAATGAACCGCACATGAAGAGGAGAATTCTGCCCTAAAATGTGTGTGTAAAAACGAACCTTATAGGCTTGCTGATGAGGATTTCTGCAGTAAAGCAGCTAACTTTGCACCTTTGTCATAAACCCTTTGAATGCCGATGATGGGGATTGAGGTTACGAAGGAGGCTTTTAGTTTCACCAAGTAGCAGCGAGCATAGAACGACTGCCATGAGTAAGCAGTGAGAAGATGAGAGTAATGAACCGCACATGCTGAAGAAGGGTGTTAGGTCGAAGAAGACTGAATCTCACCAGAGAAGAGGCGTACTTGCTCTCCTTTCCTTTGTTCCATTTTGAGCAGAATCGAGGAATAAATCGCGGCAGAGGCGTGCGATATCTTCCTGGCGGAGGCGTGCAATGATCGCGGGAGGACATGCGACGACGGCGGACATGCGACAATGGCGGTCTTGCGACGGGCTTGCGACGGGCAGGAATAGGAAGATGTGAGAAATAACTTGAAAGGAAGAGGCCGGAGCTTGAAGCAAACTGGATCGTGTGCTGCCATCAGCGCCGCGGGTAGGAGAATAGGGTTGGGGTTAGATGCGAATGGGTTTGCGATCCCCCCGTCGCCGCCGACACTTCCGTCGCGTGGAAGAAGCGCGAGAGGCGGTGCGGGCATAAAGTCGCGGGAGGAGCGAGTGCTTGCGATTGACGGAGCTTGCGATTGACGGAGCTGCCCTAGCTGCTCGTAGAAGAAGAAGACGGGTTTCGCGACGGGCTTGCGAGGGAGCTGCCCTAGCTGCGCATAAGCGCATAAGAAGACCGGTATCGGGATTTTGAGCCCGGTGAACAGTGCACCTCTCTATTAATTAAGCTCTAATTCAGCCAAAAGACCGAAATGCCCCAAAATTAACTCACCGAAATCGAGTTTATGAGGGCATTTTGGTCAACTGAATGTTACACCACAGCCAGATTAGGGGTTTCCTTATAGTATAAAGATATATATATATATATATATATATATATATATATATATATATATATATATATATATATATATATATATATATATACGAGCATCTTCGAACGGGCTACGCCCGTGCTCGATGCTCTCGGGCGGCCTTCGGCCGCATCCAGGAGGGCCTTCGCCCGCCTCTGAACAGGCTTCTCCCGTGCTCGATGCGCCATTGCGGGCTGCGCCCACATCAAAGCGGGATGCACAGACTTCAAGACTAGCAGTGCCCGAAATATATACATATGAGTACTCAAAATGACCATAAAAAAATATAAATCAATATTACAATTTTTATTTTATAAAAAAATTACGTTTTGTCGTAAAAACATTTATTTCACGCAATCTTTCTTCATCTCTCTCCCTTTCTCTCTCTCCCTCTCTGTCCTCCCCTCTCTCCTCCCCTCTCTCTATCTTTCTCTCTCTCCCAACTCTCTCCCCCCATCTCATGCTCTCTCTCATGATCCAATGACTCTTGTTTGATCTATGGTGTGCCTCCAAATACCTATATTGCTTTATATAATAAGATATATATATATATATACTAGCATCTTCGAACGGGCTCCGCCCGTTCTTGATGCGTCATTGCGGGCTTCGCCCGCTTGACATTCAAGCAACCTTCGCCCGCCCCCTCAGCGGGTTTCTCCCCCCCCCCCCCCCCCGAGCCCGCTTCCTCCTGCTGCTACAACTCCCTTCTCTGCCGCTGCAGGCGGCCTGCCCGACGCCGGTTCTCCGGCCTTCGGCGAACACGCCGGGGCGGCGCCAGGCAGGTCGTCGGCGGCAGAAAAGGCGCAGTATCAACTTGCCGAAGGGGGGTATCAGGATTTCCTAAGATGGGAACAATAATTTATTTTGAGATTTGGATAATGGCAGGCCAGTTTTTTAGATCTAATGGACGGATGAGGTTTCCTGGATATGGGACGGTCCTAATGAGTTTAACGGTGTGCTTCCAAATATGACTATTGATATATAATATATATATATATGTGTGTGTGTTGGGTATTGTATCCACAGTAACTCAGATTTTATGAAGTCACCCTTGAACCAAAATAAATTAAGTTGTATTTGATGCTTTGTTTAAGTTATGTGTGTGCAAGACTGTATTGCAAAGTGTAGACCAATGTCAGTCTACAATGGGTCACCAAACACATGACCATACAATTTAATCCCTCATTGTGTGATCCATGGTGTTGACTCATGTGTAGCCTCTCTATTGGGACACACTTCATATTCAAGCACTAGGACTAATTGGATAAAAGCTTGTTGCTGAACTCACCAAAGAAGAGAAAATTCTGTTGAAGGAATTTTTGCTAAGTACTTTACTCGAGTAGATACCTACATACTTGAGTGAAATACTTAGTCAATACTCGAGTAAGATTATAAGTACTCGGGTAAAAGAATTAGCTCTCGAGTAGCCAAATTATAGCTCTCGAGTAGCCAAGTAAACTGCTCGAGTAGATCCTTTCTCATTCTCGAGTTAATAGAATTTCTTCTCCAGAAAGTTTTCTAAGTAAATTACTCGAGTAGTCATATAAGTACTCGAGTAGTTTAGTCTTTTGTCTCGAGTTACAGAAGACAGGATTTTGTGTAACTTTAACTCACTCGAGTAGTCAAGTTCATGTACTCGAGTAGTCTATCTACTACCCGAGTAGCCCAGGTTTAATACTCGAGTAACAAGATTTTCATCCCTCAAAATTCTTTTAAGTCCATTGCTCAAGTAGCTATATTTACATACTCAAGTGGTTTATATCCTCTCGAGTTGTCCAGTTTCACTACTCGAGCAACCCAAATTTTTCTTCCAGAAAATATTCTAAGTCCTTGCCTCGAGTAGTTCCTCTACCTCTCGAGTCGTTAATCTCTATCCTCTCGAGTAGTTTAACTCCACATCTCGAGTAACTAAATTAGAACTCGAGTAAGTCTTTGTGTACTCGAGTGGCTGCTCTTCATTTCTAGATTTTGTCTAAGTCATCTACTCGAGTTGTCCTCTTCTATTCACTCGAGTAATCTTATATAGTACTCGAGTAGTTAAACTTTCACTCGAGTAATTCAGTTTATCTTTTCTGAAAATCGTTAAGTCCAAATTTGACAGAAATTTCAAACAGCCTTGATGTGATTGGTCCACGGTACGTCATTAAGACTAATTATGATCGTTAGGAAAGATCTTATATAAAGTATTGTCTGAAACCGACAAACCCTAATAGGGGCTGTCAAATATTATTCTAAGTATTCTTCTGAATCTCATTCTCTCTCTCTCCAAAAAATCGGAAGCCCCCGCCGCCGACCTTCATCGTGCTCATCCGTCTAGGGTTTTCGATCCAGAAGATTCAGATCAAGAAGATTCATAGATCGAGATTGTCTTTCAATTCTTCATCATCCATCTGATCGTGTGAAGCCAAGAAATTTCAGATCTACTTTTGCCGAGACTCTTCTTCAACCTTTCTGATAAAGCCGCAAAGATCCAAGAAGAAGATTCAGGCCGACTGCTTTTAGATCTGAGAAAGTTGTACTGTTTGTATTTTTATATACTTTCTATTTCATTTTTGTATGAGATTTCTCTCCGAGTGTAGGAGCTTTTGCCTCCGAGTTGTAGTATGTTTTATCTTCCGAGTGTAGATCTGTTTTGTGGATCGAGATTATAGGAACTTTGTTCTGAGGCGTATGATTGGTTTTTCAATCTGAGATAGTGGAGTAGCCGAGTCTAGTGGATTGCTAGATCGGTGAGGGAAAGTGAATGTACCCAAGGTTGGGGAACCACTATAAATCTTTTGTCGTCTGTGATTGCTTGGTAGATAATCGTGTGCATAGATCTTAATTTTTTATTCCGCAAAAAGACGCACAACTCACCTATTCACCCCCGTCTAGGTGATTTAGGTAGACAACTGAACATTTTCAATTGGTATCAAAGCCAGGTTGATCAATAAAAGGTTAACACCTTGATCAGATCTGACTAGTTGTCTTTTGAGATCTACCAAGCATGGACAAGGCTAAAGATTTTGCCAAACTTCCATTGTGCACCAATAATAACTTTCCCATGTGGAAAGAAAGAATCAGATTTTTCATGGAAGTTGTGGATCCAAGGATCTTCATGATCGTTGAAGAAGGTCCTTACATTCCCATGACCGTCTCCACAATAGATCCAACCAAGAAAGTTCCAAAGAAATTAATGGATCTAGACAAAGACGAGATTGCACTTATGTCTTTAGATAAGAAGGCCAAGAATATAATAGCAAGTGCAGTCGATGACTCCATGTTGCAGAACTTGATCCACTGCCAGTCTGCCAAGGAGATGTGGCAGTCCCTAGTCACTTTGATGGAAGGTACAAAAGAAGTTAGGGATGATAGAAGATCCCTTCTGAACCAGAAGTATGAAGCCTTCCGACAAGGAAACAAGGACACCATTGCTAACACTTTTGTGAACTTCTTCAAGATAGTTAATGACCTAAGGGTATATGGCCGAGTCTTCACAAACGGAGAGCTAAATGATAAATTCCTAAGATCCCTAACCAAGGAATGGGATAACAAAGTCTGTGCTATCCGGGAGTTTGGGAAGCTAGCTGAGACGGACCTGCAGAATCTCTTCGGGAAGCTAATGTCATATGAGCTTCAACTCAACACCAGAAAGGCTGAAGAAGAGAAGAGCAGGTCTGTATCCAAGGAGAAGTCTGTTGCACTAAAGGCAGACACCTCAAGGAAGTCAAAAACTGCCTCTCCTGTCCCAACACAAGAAGTTAGTGAAGAAGAAACCTCGGAGCCAAGTACCTCAGGCTCTGAGCTATCTGAAGGAGAGTTCTCTCTGCTCTCACATAAGTTCAAGAAATTCTTGAACAAAAAGAAGCAGTGGAAAGACAAGGATGCCTCCTATAGAAGATCACGACATGATGATGATCGACAAAGAAAAGGCTCAAGCAGCCACGACAGGTATACTCCTAAACAGATCAAACATATTTCGACTGAAATCGTTTGTTACTGTTGTAATAAGCCAGATCATGTCATTGTTGACTGCCCCATAAGAAGAAGGGGGGTGGAAGAAGAGAGGAAAGGAAGTCCTCATACAATAAGAAGAGGACAGAGAATAGTCTGATAGCCAAGAAGGACAAAACTCTTAGTGACTCCGACTCATCTGAGTCGAGTGAAGAAGAAGAAGCCTACTTCGGGCTTATGGCTCAGATAGATGACGAACAAGAGCCCCAGTTCACTAGGAAGGTAAACTCTCACACTCCTCTTTCAGAATCTGAAGCTTCTGAGCATGATCGTGAGGATAGCTCTTCTGATGATGAGTCTGAACTCATGGCTCAGTACAAGGAGTTGATCATGGCTTACGATAAATGTCATTGAGTCGTGAAAACTCGGGCTAAGGAGATAAAGTCTCTAAAAGCTGAAGAGAGCATCTTGAGAGAGGAAATCACTAAGACTGACTCACTCAAAGAGAACTTCAATAAGGCTATTGAAGAATATAACAAAGCTCTCGAGCACCTAGACCTAAAGGAGAAAATCATCAAAGAGTTGGAAGAACAACTCGGTACTGAAAAGAAACTTGTTAAAAGTTTCACGAAGCATAAGATAATTCTTCCATTCGTTGCTGAATTCTCAGCTAAGGCCAAGGGTGCTGGACTAGGCCATGTAGAAGCTCCTAGTAAATCTTCTAGGAGGAATAAGGCTCAAAGAAATAATAAGACCGCTAAGAAGGATTTGGCCAAAGAGAAGGGGAAAGCCCCTCAAGATCAGACTTCATACAAGAAGGTCATATTTCCAACTAATGAGTTTGATCTTTACTCGTCCTACGGTCACTTGACCAGACCTACCTATGTAGAGCCAAAGTCCCGTTACCAAGGATGGACTCGCCCCAGAAACTTTGGTGAGAGTGTCTTTAAGGCACCTTATGAAAAAGTCATTCTTCAGAGCTATGACCCTTTCAATCATGGTCATAACTTCAAGAAAGTACCAAAGGTAAAGCCTGTTGTGGAAAAGCCAATGAAGGTGAAAGAAAACGGTTGTCAACCTAAATCACCTAGAGGGGGGTGAATATGTGAGTTGTGCGTCTTTTGCGGAATAAAAAATAATTAGAGAACAACACATAACTATCTACCAATATCACAGACGACACAAGATTTATAGTGGTTCCCCTCCCTTGGGTATATCCACTTTCCCTCACCGATCTAGCAATCAACTAGACTCGGCTACTCCACTATCTCGGATCAAAAATCAATCCTACCCTCGGAACAAAGTTCCTACAAACTCGATCCAAACAACGGGATCGACACCTCGGAAGATAACACTTCCTACAAACTCGGAGTGAAAAACTCCTACACTCGGAGAAACTTTCTCCTACAAGATTAATAAAGTTTTGGAAAATTATACAAACAGTAAATCCAATCAGATCTGATGAAACGGCCAGAAAGCTTCTTCTTATGGACTTTGCAGCACTATCAGAAAACAATGAAGAGAGTCTCGGCCCAGATCTAGATCTTCTTGCTTTTACAGAATCAGAGAGAGAAGATGAACAGTGATGTCGATCTCGATCTATAACTTTCTTCATAATGAATCCTCTGAACTTAGAAGGACTGGCCGGAGAAGATGGTGGCGGCGGCTTCCGTTTCGTGAAAACAGTGAGGAGACGACTGAAGAACTTTCTCAAAATAAAATGACAAGAATGTTTGGAGAAAAATTAGGGTTTTTCATTTTCTGATAAGACTTTATATATGAGAGAATAACGGTCATAATCAGTCATAATGATGTACACGTGGACCAATCATGTCGCGTGATTTGAAAATCCCGTCAGAAAAAAAACTTAAACGAATTTCAGAAAAATTCAGCCATATACACGAGTAAGAGAGGAGCTACTCGAGTAGTTGAATAACTACTCGAGTACATGAAGGAGAACATACTCGGGTATATAAAGATAGGCTACTCGAGTAGGTAGAAATCAACTACTCGAGTAAGCAGAAAGAACTACTCGAGTATGTATATTGACTTACTCGAGTACATAAAGGATCTAGTCGAGTACAAGAAAAACTACTCGAGTATATTACATAAACTACTCGAGTACATGAAGGACTACTCGAGTGGGATACTTAGAATAAATTCTAAAGAAGTCAGCAAGCAGCTACTCGAGTAGTTGAACTAAACTACTCGAGAGGAAGTGATCTACTCGAGTAGGTGAAAGTTCTACTCGAGTAAAAGACTTAGAAAATTTTGGAGTAGGAAAATTTCAAGGTACACGAGTGAAACACGATCTACTCGAGTAGGTATAATGAACTACTCGAGTATGTCTCTGTCTACTCGAGTATGTGAATATACTTACTCGAGTATATGAGTGTTTATACTCGAGTCCATGACTTAGAATAATTTTGATGAGTGAGGCCTTTAATACTCGGGTATAATGGGTGATCTACTCGAGTATATAAACATGCTACTCGAGTATATGACTACGTCTACTCGAGTACATGACTTATCTACACGAGAGATACGCTTAAGTACTCGAGTACAAGGTTTCTTTACTCGAGTAAATTATGCCCAATCTACTCGAGTAGTTATGAACCTACTTGAGTAAAAGACTTAGAGAATTTTTGTTGTTGGAAAACTCTTTCTTCTAATGCAGTCAACTTCCAATCCTTTTCCCAAGGTCCAATAGCTTGAATATGAAGTGTATCCCAATAGAGAGACCACACATGAGTCAACACTTTGGATTATGCAATGAGGGATTACATTGCACAGTTCCTGTGTTTGGTGACCCACTGTGGAATGATATTGGTCTACACTTCCCAGTGAAATTCCTGCAAACATATAACTCAAACCAAGCATCAAATACAACTTAATTCATCTTAGTTCCAGGGTGACTTCATTAAATCTGGGTTAGTGTGGACGTAATACCCAACAATCTCCCCCTATTTGTTGAAGTCAGAACCCTTTACACTAAGGTGAATTATAGACATAAAAGAAACTAAGTAGAAAGACATGAGCAGGTAAGCAATAGACAATGAAAAAGATAATTAGA
The DNA here is from genome assembly GCA_039583875.1 of Platanthera guangdongensis. Lineage (NCBI taxonomy): Eukaryota > Viridiplantae > Streptophyta > Magnoliopsida > Asparagales > Orchidaceae > Platanthera > Platanthera guangdongensis. Next base: position 75,899,980 of record CM077151.1, on the reverse strand, counting down.
CAGAAATTTAGAATTATATATATGTAAATTTCCAAAAACATCAAGTCTACAACTTGTCATTTCAATCTCTCAACATCTTTTAGGTTTGGGCTTGGGTTTGCTGCTTTTCCATCTTTTCTTGATGTCTCCTTAGATAGCTGAAAGGCTTAGGGAAATAATTAGGAGGCCTTGGAGGAGCAGCAGGATTATTTCTCCCAAACTCTATGTCATGGATCTTCCTTTTTAGCATTGATTTCTTATATAACTCCCATTCCTGGGAACTGTAGTGAATGCTCCTGTTCTCATTGTGATCCATAACTAGCCTGAGTGTGTCCAAAATTAGAGACTTGGAAGTTGGAGACCAAACTTCAGCATGGTCAGGAGCTCTAGTAGGAGCAGTCCTGCTTGCAGAGGGACCTTCACCATACTTCCTTTTCTTCTTGTGGATTCTGATCTCTGGGGGAGCTTGAAGGAAGATATCAACAGGGTCTTCTGGAGCATAGGAGTCTGGAGGGTCAACTGTGTCTCCTGGACTGGGAGAGAAAGAAGGTTGCAAAGGAACAGCTGGGGCAGTAACATCTGTAGCTAGTGGGTTTAAGTGATGAGGAATGATGTTGGAGTCAACTGCAAGATCTGGCAAGATCTGATTGTGCATCCAGACAGCAGTGTCATAGGTGTGAAACTTGACACTGTATCCGGGCTAGCACATCATCATGAATGGCCTTCACATGAGCTTCCCATACATCTGTCTTCTGAGCAGCAGATTTTTCTACATGTTCTTTGAGTTCTTTTATCAAACCCTCCCCCTTTTTGATTTCAACAGATAGCTGGGCTATAGTATCATCTTTGAAAATACCCACTTCTTCACAGATTTTCATTTTGTTTGCTTCATTTCTCTTGTCTAGCTCTATCTGATTGTTAGCAAGTGTGACACCTTATTCCATAACATTGTCAACACTAGTGATAGTGTGGTCAAGGGCTTTGCCACCAAGTTGAAATAAGTACTTGAGCCTGTCAGTGTTATGCTGAATTTCAGCAAAGCCTCTGCTCATCTCAGACTCAAGAGCAGTTACCTTGTCAGTTACTACCTTTAGAGAGGTGTCAAAATGATGTCTTTGTGCTTGAAGAAGAATTGTAATGTGTTGCAGCAAATCTGAGGAGGAAGAGACTGTAACAGCAGCAGTAGAGGGAGAAGCAGTAGGGAGAGAAGGAGTTACCCAAGGAGCTAGTTCTTCAATTATCACAGAGCTGTGAGCTCTGGTGGTAGGAGTGTGATCAACCCCTTCTTTTGTATCCTGAGGAAGAGAGAATTCTAGATTTCTGAGAGGGGCCTCAGCTGGCTCAGGAGAAGGCTCATTAGAAATAAGAATGGTGCATGGCTTGTCTGTTGGAGGATGTGGAGATGGTGTTGGAGTCCTGGCTGGAGAATGGGAAGGAGAATGGGCTGTAGAAAAGTCCTTGTGACCTTCAGAGGTTGGAGCTGGAGGAGATAGAGGAGGAGGGGGGAGCACTTCTTTAGAGAGATCTGCAATCATAGCATCTATAGCAGCAGCTGTGGACAGAAGAGAGTCTTGAGGTACTTGATCTGAAGGAGTGGCTGGACTCTATGGAGTATGAGGTAGGGAAGGAATTTCTGGCTGAGGAGAGGGCTGCCTGACTTGGCTAGAAGGAGCAGGCTCCCCCTCACTTGGTGCACCAGAGGAGCTGGCCACATGATGAGGAGAGGGAGATGGAGTCCTATCCTCTGCAGCTGGAACTTCTGGAACTTCTGTTACCTTTGCAGCTTGGGCAGAATTCTTTAGCTTGAGATCCCATCTCTGAATAGAAGAGATGGAGACCTTCTTCATGTGGTGAAGACCTCAGGATTTGTTTCATGGAGGAGCAGAGAGATAATTCTGGCGTAGTTGGGGGATTTCAAGCTATCCTTGATTTTATCCAGAATCAGCATACCAAATTGATATTTCTTGCGGCAGACAATTGCTTGCATTATATCAAAGAAATATGGGGGAATGTCTCTGATGGAGTGTGTCTTGCATAGTAGAATTTTGCCAATAATGTCAACTAGAAATTTTCCTTCAGCGTTCATGTCTGACCTTTTAATATACTGAGCTTCAGGAGAAATGCCACAGAAAAGTGCTGTTCGGTTAGAGTCTTCATCATCTAAATCATCTTCTTCATCGACAATCGACATTCGGAGAAGCTGAGAGACAGAGGTCTTGGTGAACTTAAGTTTCAAACCCTTCACTTTGGATTTTAGGTCTTTTCCATTCCTTCTGACCTTGAGATTGGAGAAGAATTCAGCAACTTCTGGGAATAAAATGCGATAGGGTTCCTGGAGAATGAAGGAGAGGCCGGCGGTGTCGAGAAGGATGAGGAGGTTGTGGAAGTCATCTGAGAGCTCTGCAATACTGGCGATGACGAGTTCTGATCCGACACCGATCTTGGAAGAGGCCGCCATGGCTGCGGTTGACTGGAAGAGGTGATGAGAGAGGCGGCTCTGCAACAGCGGCGGAGGAGAGTGGGCGAATCGGCAGAGTAGGCGAAGCGGCAGAGGGTACTCGAGAGAAAGAAATAATGTCGTGTAGGTTTGGGTTTTCGAAATTTCATATATATAACTCTTAAATTACAGCTAATTGATTTAAAGGAAGAGGCGGCATTTAGCCTTGGGTGGCGAATAGAAAGAAATTTCAAAATCTGGGAAACAGTACACGAAAAAGAGATAGACTACTCGAGTAGGTAAGAGGTTACTCGAGTAGATCGTCAGAAGTTACTCGAGTCGGTCTGCAGAAAGTACTCGAGTAGGTGGAGAAAAATACTCGAGTAGATAAGTGACTTACTCGAGTAGGTAAGTGACTTACTCGAGTAGGTAAGTAGGTACTCGAGTAGGCACACTCTTATACTCGAGTAAGTAGAGAAGAGTACTCGAGTATGTCAGTTGTTACTCGAGTAGGTCTGTCGTGACTCGTGTAGGTGAAGTCACATACTCGAGTATGGCTTATGCTTCTCGAGTTGAACTTTGAAAAAGTTCAGAAAAAGTAGATTTTGACTAACCCCTTGCAATTACTTGCTTCTTAGGCTTCATTTGTTTCGGCGGTGGCGGGTCGATCAGGCGGGTAGAAACGGAGTGTTCGAAACGGTGGGAGGAGGTGGCTCCTCCAAACGGAGCTTTTTGGCCCGTTTCTCAAGGCGGGCAGGTGGAAACAAAACAAACGCCGCCAGAGGTTCATTTGTTTACCCTCCTTCCGGCGGCGTTTGCCCAAAACGAAGCGGCGAAACGCCCAAACAAATAGAGCCTTAGTCATCTAGCCTTCTTTAGTCCTCTTTGTTGAGAATTCCAAGCTCAGTCTTGAAGAACGAGAACTTAGTCTCGTCCAGCGGCTTTGTGAAGATATCTGCAACTTGCCTATCTGTAGGCACATATTGGAGATCTATGTCTCCATGCTCCACATGTTCCCGGATGAAGTGATACCTTAGCTCGATGTGCTTTGTCCGGTTGTGGGAGACTGGATTGTTGGCTATTGCAATTGCGCTGGAGGAGTCACAGTATAGATGAATATCCTTGAACTGCAGGTTGTAGTCCTCGAACTGATTCTTTATCCATAGCAACTGTGCGCAACAAATGCCTGCAGAGATATACTCTGACTCGGCCGTTGAGATTGCGACACAGTTCTGCTTCTTGCTACTCCAGGAGATTAGCCTTCTTCCGAAGAATTGACAAGTCCCTGAAGTGCTTTTCCGGTCGTCTTTTCTACCTGCAAAATCTGCATCTGAAAACCCAATTAGTTCGCTGTCATTACTTCTTGGGTACCATAAGCCAAGATTTGGTGTGCCTTTAAGGTATCTCAGGATCCGCTTTGCAGCTGCGTAATGAGATTCCTTAGAGTTCACCTGAAATCTAGCACAGACACATGTTGAGAACATTATGTCAGGCCTACTGGCAGTAAGGTAGAGCAAGGATCCAATTATGCTTCTGTACTTGGTTTCATCAAAAGGTTTCCCTTTTTCATCCTTGTCTAGAGACATAGTTGAGCCCATTGGAGTCCTCATAGAGGTTGCGTTCTCCATTCCAAATTTCTTAATTAGCTCTTTGGTGAACTTGGTCTGTGAGATGAAAATTCCATCTTCAGATTGTTTCACCTGAAGCCCTAAGAAATACTTCAGCTCGCCCATACTACTCATTTCAAACTTCCCTTGCATAAGTTTTGAGAACTTTTTGCAGAGGTTGTCATCTGTAGAGCCAAAAATAATATCGTCGACATAGATTTGCACTAGCAAAATCTTGCCTTTTATTTCCTTAAGAAATAATGTCTTGTCTATCTTTCCCCTTGTGAACTTGTTCTCAAGTAGAAAGGTAGACAGCGTTTCATACCAAGCTCTAGGAGCTTGTTTTAGACCATATAGGGCCTTGTGCAGAAAAAAAGACATGATCAGGAAAGTTAGGATCAACGAAACCTGAAGGTTGTTCCACATACACTTCCTCCTTTATGTTACCATTCAGGAAGGCCGACTTCACGTCCATCTGATAGAAGATGAAGCCTTTGAAAGCAGCATATGCTAGGAACAACCTTATTGCCTCCAGCCTCGCCACTAGAGCATATGTCTGGTCGAAGTCGATTCCTTCTTCTTGACGATAGCCTTTAGCGACGAGTCTGGCCTTGTTCTTTATGATAGTTCCGTCTTCATCCATCTTGTTCCTGTAAACCCATTTCGTTCCAATGATGTTCTTTCCTTTGGGTCTTGGAACAAGCATGCACACATTGCAGTGCTTGAACTGATTTAGCTCTTCTTCCATTACCATTATCCATGATGCGTCTGAGTTTGCTTCCTCAAATTTCTTCGGTTCAACCTGTGAGAGAAAACTCAAATGAATATTCTCATTAGTTGTACCTCTTCGAGTTCTGACACCATCCCGGGGATCTCCTATGATCTGGTCTATGGGGTGATCCTTCAGATGTCTGAGCTATAGAGTTCTTGCATCTGGATTGTCTTCAATCACTGGAGGGATTTCTTCATCCTGGATGACTTCTTCATTTTGATCATCAGCCTCTCCAATAGGAGTTGGAGTGGTGATCTTAACAAACTTCTCGCCTTTGTCTTCAGACGGATCATCCAAGCTAGTTTCTTTCAGCTTTTCACCTGCATCTTCAATGAGCATACTAGACGGATTGCTTTGCAGCAAGCTCGTCTCATCAAATACAACATGTATCGATTCTTCCACCACCAGGGTTTTTCTATTAAATATCCTATATGCCTTACTATGGCTACTATATCCTACAAAAATACCTTCAAAGCTCTTTTCGCTGAACTTTGTGGTATGATACTTACCATTGTTAAGTACGAAGCATTTACAGCCAAAGATTCTAAAGTATGAGACTGTTGGTTTCCTTCCTTTCAGAAGTTCGTAAGGTGTCTTATTGTGGTCTTTGTTTATGAGTGCTCGATTTTGCACGTGGCATGTAGTGTTGACGGCCTCAGCCCAGAAGTACTCCGGTAGTGAAGCATCACTCAACATGGTCCTGCAGGCCTCTATGAGTGTTCTGTTCCTTCTCTCAGCCACTCCATTCTGTTGTGGAGTACGAGGATAGGAAAACTCATGAAAGATACCTAAGCTTTCACAGAATTCTGTCATGGCCCCATATTTGATCTCTGTTCCGTTGTCACTTCTGATTTTGACTATGGAGCAGTTGTATTCATTCTGGACTTGCCTGACAAAATTAGTACAGATGTCGAAGGTATCTGACTTGTGTTTCAGAAAGAACACCCACGCAAAGCGCGAGTAGTCGTCAACAATTACCAATGTATAGTCCTTACCTCCCAAACTTCTAATTTGCAGTGGACCAAACAAGTCCATGTGCAGTAGATGGAGACATCTGTTAGAGTCTTTGCCAATAATGCTTTTAAAGGTAGCCCTTATTTGCTTGCCTTTTACGCATGCATGACAAGGTCTGTCTTTGACGCATTTGACATTCGGGGCATCACGTACCAAGTTCATTGAAAATAGTTTATTAATGGTTTTGAAATTAATATGTGCTAGTCTCTTGTGACATTGGTCACCAAGAGATGCACTATCTTTTGCTAAAAGACACACTGGTGTAGAGGAATCAATACAAATGAAATTTAAACAGAAAATATTCCTGCTTCGAGTGCCGGATAGAATCGTTTCCATATTGTCAACGAATTTTATCAAGCACTTATCAGCATGGAACTCAACTATGTATCCTTTATCGCAGAGTTGGCTTATGCTAATGAGATTGTGTTCCAATCCTTCGACATAGGCCACATCCGAGAAGGATACATTGCCGTTAGTAATTATACCATAGCCTCTTGTAATTCCACGGTCTGAACCTCCAAAGATGACCTTTGGTCCGTTCACGACTGGTGTAAAGTTCTGAATGAGGCTTCTAGTCCCGGTCATATGCCGAGAGCATCCGCTGTCCAAGTACCAAATCGGCGTTTTGTTGGCCTTTGAACATACCTGCAATCATGATCATGTTGCCTTAGGAACCAAAACACGTTTGGGTCCTTGGTCTCGGGTTAGAGTGCTCCCCCTACGAGTGTTAGCATTGTGAGCGGTCTTTCTCATATTGCTGACATGAGGGGTTGCAGCATTTCTGGAATTGAACCAGCAATCTATGGCGAAGTGACCAACCTTGCCACAGCACCAACAGTCAAATCTGTTGTACCTTTGCCTCAAGATTCCCGTCTTGACTTTTTGGAATTTTGGTCTAGCGGGGGTAGCATTCTTGGAGGAAGATGCCTCATGATGATGGCAATCACATGACTTCTTCTCCTTTATAGGCTTCTCTACAACAAGCTTTGTCTTTGGTGTCTTCTTGAAGTTATGCCCATGATTGAAAGGGCCATAGCTCTGAAGAACAACTTCTTCATAAGGTGCCTTAAAGACACTCTCGCCAAAGTTTCGGGGTCGAGCCCATCCTTGATAGCGAGACTTTGGCTCTACATAGGTAGGCCTAGCAAAGTGCCCGTAGGATGAGTCAAAATCAAACTCATTTGATGGAAAGATGACCTTTTTGAATGTAGTTTGATTTTGAGGGGCTTTTCCCTTTTCTTCGGCTGAGGCCTTTTTGGCGGCCTTATTTTTCCGTTGATTCTTGTTTCTCCTAGAGGGTTTACTAGGAGCTTCTTCATGGCCTAGTCCAGCTCCCTTGGCCTTTGCTAAGAATTCAGCAACGAATGGAAGAACTGTCTTGGGCTTCGAGAAACTCTCAACAAGTTTCCTTTCAGCTGCAAGTTCGGCTTCCAATCCCTTGATGATCTTCTCCTTAAGGTCAAGGTGCTCAAGAGCCTTGTTGTATTCTTCAATAGCATTATTGAAGTTTTCTTCGAGGGAGTCAGTCTTTACGACTTTCTCTCTCAAGATGCTCTCTTCGGCTTTTAGAGATTTGATCTCTTTAGCCTAGGTCTTCATGACTCGACGACATTTGTCGTAAGCCATGATTAACTCCTTGTACTGGGCCATTAATTCTGACTCATCGTCAGAGGAGCTACCCTCGCAATAATGTTCAGAGACTTCAGAATCTGAAAGAGGGGTATGAGAGTTTACCTTCCCAGTGAACTGGGGCTCTTGTTCATCATCTGTTTGAGTCATTAGCCCAAAGTAAGCTTCTTCTTCGCTTGACTCAGATGAGTCGGAGTCGCTAAGAGTCTTGATCCTTTTGGCTATGAGGCTCTTCTCTTTCCTCTTCTTGTTGTGTGAGGATTTCTTATCTTCTCTTCTACCACCCTCCTTCTTCTTATGAGGGTAGTCAGCAATGACGTGACCTGACTTATTACAGCAGTAGAAAATGATGTCAGTTGAAACATATTTGTTCTGTTTAGTATTATACCTTTCGTGGCTGCTTGAGCCTTTTCTTTGTCGATCGCCATCGCGCTGCGATCTTCTGTATGAGGCATCCTTTCCTTTCCATTGTTTCTTTTTATTAAGAAACTTCTTGAATTGCCTCGAGAGTAAGGAAACTCTCCTTCTGATAGTTCAGAGCCTGAAGTTCTAGGCTCTGATGTTTCTTCTTCTTCATCAGCTTCTGGAGCTGGAGCGGGGGAGGCAGCCTTAGTCTTTCTGGAGGTGTCCGCCTTCAAAGCGACAGATTTCTCCTTGAGTGCAGACCTGCCTTTCTCTTCTTCAGCTTTTCTTGTATTGATTTGGAGTTCATAAGACATAAGCTTTCCAAAGAGATTTTGCGGGTCCGTTTCAACTAACTTCCCGAACTCCCTGATGTCGCATACCTTGTTATCTCATTCCTTGGTTAGGGATCTCAAGAACTTGTCGTTCAGTTCTCCGTTGGTGAAGACACGACCATACACCCTTAGGCCATTCACAATTTTGAAGAAGTTTTCAAATGTGTCGGCAATTGTTTCCTTGTTCCCTTGTCGGAACGCTTCATATTTTTGGTTGAGAAGGGATCTCCGATCATCCCTTACTTCTTCAGTTCCTTCTATCAAAGTGACTAAGGAATGCCACATCTCCTTAGCCGATTGACAGTGAATCAAATTTTGCAGCATCGAGTCACCGACTGCACTTGATATAATATTCTTAGCTTTCTTGTCGAGGGAGACAAGTGCAATCTCGTCTTTGTCGAGATCCATTAGCTTTTTGGGAACTTTCTTGGTAGGGTCGATAGTGGACACAGTCATGGGAACGTAAGAGCCTTATTCAACGATCATGAAGATCCTTGGATCCACAGCTTCCATAAAAAATTTTATCCTTTCTTTCCACATGGGAAAGTTATTTTTGTTGCACAGTGGAAGCTTGGCGAAATCTTTGCCCTTGTCCATTTTATGGTAGAATCTTTCAAACAACAGATTTGGATCTGATCAAGGTGACAGATTTGGATCTGATCAAGGTGTTAACCTTTTGACGATCAAACTTGCTTTGATGCCAATTGAAAGAAAACGGTTGTCAACCTAAATCACCTAGAGGGGGTGAATAGGTGAGTTGTGCGTCTTTTGCGGAATAAAAAATAATTAGAGCACAGCACAGAACTATCTACCAATATCACAGACGACACAAGATTTATAGTGGTTCCCCTCCCTTGGGTACATCCACTTTCCCTCACCGATCTAGTAATCAACTAGACTCGGCTACTCCACTATCTCGGATCAAAAATCGATCCTACCCTCGGAACAAAGTTCCTACAAACTCGATCCAAACAACGGGATCTACACCTCGAAAGATAACACTTCCTACAAACTCGGAGTGAAAAACTCCTACACTCGGAGAAACTTTCTCCTACAAGATTAATAAAGTTTTGGAAAATTATACAAATAGTAAATCCAATCAGATCTGATGAAACGGCCAGAAAGCTTCTTCTTATGGACTTTGCAGCACTATCAGAAATCGGTGAAGAGAGTCTCGGCCCAGATCTGGATCTTCTTGCTTTTACAGAATCAGAGAGAGAAGATGAACAATGATGTCGATCTCAATCTGTAACTTTCTTCAGAATGAATCCTCTGAACTTAGAAGGACTGGCCGGAGAAGATGGTGGCGGCGGCTTCCGTTTCGTGAAAACAGTGAGGAGACGGCTGAAGAACTTTCTCAAAATAAAATGACAAGAATGCTTGGAGAAAAATTAGGGTTTGTCATTTTCTGATAAGACTTTATATAGGAGAGAATAACGGTCATAATCGGTCATAATGATGTACACGTGGACCAATCATGTCGCGTGATTTGAAAATCCCGTCAGAAAAAAAACTTAGACGAATTTCAGAAAAATTCAGCCATATACACGAGTAAGAGAGGAGCTACTCGAGTAGTTGAATAACTACTCGAGTACATGAAGGAGAACATACTCGGGTATATAAAGATAGGCTACTCGAGTAGGTAGAAATCAACTACTCGAGTAAGCAGAAAGAACTACTCGAGTATATATATTGACTTACTCGAGTGCATAAAGGATCTACTCGAGTACAAGAAAAACTACTCGAGTATATTACATAAACTACTCGAGTACATGAAGGACTACTCGAGTGGGATACTTATAATAAATTCTGAAGAAGTCAGCAAGCAGCTACTCGAGTAGTTGAATTAAACTACTCGAGAGGAAGTGATCTACTCGAGTAGGTGAAAGTTCTACTCGAGTAAAAGACTTAGAAAATTCTAGAGTAGGAAAATTTCAAGGTACACGAGTGAAACACGATCTACTCGAGTAGGTATAATTAACTACTCGAGTATGTCTCTGTCTACTCAAGTATGTGAATATACTTACTCGAGTATATGAGTGTTTATACTCGAGTCCATGACTTAGAATAATTTTGATGAGTGAGGCCTTTAATACTCGGGTATAATGGGTGATCTACTCGAGTATATAAACATGCTACTCGAGTATATGACTACGTCTACTCGAGTACATGACTTAGCTACACGAGAGATATGCTTAAGTACTCGAGTACAAGGTTTCTTTACTCGAGTAAATTATGCCCAATCTACTCGAGTAGTTATGGACCTACTCGAGTAAAAGACTTAGAGAATTTTTGTTGTTGGAAAACTCTTTCTTCTAATGCAGTCAACTTCCAATCCTTTTCCCAAGGTCCAATAGCTTGAATATGAAGTGTATCCCAATAGAGAGACCACACATGAGTCAACACTTTGGAATATGCAATGAGGGATTACATTGCACAGTTCCTGTGTTTGGTGACCCACTGTGGACTGTCATTGGTCTACACTTCCCAGTGAAATTCCTGCAAACATATAACTCAAACCAAGCATCAAATACAACTTAATTCATCTTTGTTTCAGGGTGACTTCATCAAATCTGGATTAGTGTGGATGTAATACCCAATAGAAGGAGAAGAAATCATGTAATTGTCATCATCATGAAGCTTCTTCCTCCAAGAATGCTGCCCCTACTAGACCACCACTTCAAAAGGTCAAGCAGGAAAACATAAGGCAAAGATACAATAGGTTTGACTTTTGGTGTTGTGGCAGAATTGGTCACTTTGCCATCGATTGCTGGTTTAACTCCAGAAATTTTGCAACTCCTCAAGTTGGCAGTATGAGAAATGTTGATGCGGGAAAACGGCACCGGGGCAGCTAACACGGAGGGGGTGTTCGATCTCACAAGCTAGGAGAGGAAGATGATGAAGGTTGCGGGGATAGAGGAGAAGAGGGAAGCTTCTGAGTGCTCGAGAGTGGAGCAAGCAGCTTGTCAAGGAGGTTGCGGGGATAGAGGAGAGGGTGTTGAGAGCAGCCGGGAAGGCTGATGAGAGGAGGAGGTTGATTAGGAGCTATCGAGCAGACAGTTAATATGACGGTTGTGCTTGCAGGTTCGTTGTCGAGCGAGCTGAGCTGAGCTAGGAAGAAGAAGAGAGAGGGGGCCGCTAGCAGCGGAAACAGCAGACTTCACCCACCGCGGCTAAAACGCCACTCTTGCGACGGGCTTTCCTTTATTAATAGCGAGAGCTACAACTTGCTAATACACCTTTACAACAAAGCAATAAAGGGTACAAGAAGGAAGCTGGCGGCTAAGGGAGAAGAAGAGAGAGGGGGCCGCTAGCAGCGGCAACAGCAGACTTCGCCCGCCGCGGCTCAAACGCCACTCTTGCGACGGGCTTTCCTTTATTAATAGCGAGAGCTACAACTTGCTAATACACCTTTACAACAAAGCAATAAAGGGTACAAGAAGGAAGCTGGCGGATAAGGGAGAAGAATGCCAGAGGAGGTCGCGCGGACTGAAGAGCGAAGCCGGCAGGCCGTGCGGTTAAGGGAAACGGGAGACCGCGCGGACTAGAGAACCACAGGCTGACAGGCCGCGCGACTAAAGGCGCAGAGATGGGTGCGGTCTGAGAAACGGAGTCCGCAGGAACTGGGCTGGCTGGCTGACTTCGGGCATGAGCACCTTGGCGATGACCAGACCTCGAGCACTGACCCTCCCCACGAGAGGCATGGGGGCTATTTATAGGCCTGAGGAGGTAATGGCTTGCGGTGACGTTACCCCCGGTGAGACGGTAACTTTAGCGAGATGGAGACGGAGTCCGCCGAGTCCGCATTAGACCGCGCAGACTGGGACTTGGTACTGAAGCCGGAGCTGCTGACGGCAAAATGGGAGACTTAGCGGCAGACTGCGATGCGGGTTCGCGGAGTCCGTCACTGCTGAGCTATGATTGTCCGCCTGCTGCTGGGGTGGCGGATGCTGGAAGCTATGTGACGGACTACGAGGTGACTCCGCGGAGTCCGCCACTGCTGAACTGAGCGAGCTGCAAGGGGTGCGGGCAGGAGAGTGCCCGCGGAGTCCGATGAGTCCGCACTAGGTTATGCGGACTGGGACTGCCTTCTAGAGGATTTGCTGCCTGGCGGGCTGAAAAGAGTCCGCCACTACTGCCTGAGTCCGCACCAAGACTGCGGACTGAAGCGCAAAACTGCTACTACTGGCTGAGCCTGTGAAAGTCCTGCGGACTGAGGAGGAGTTGACCCCGCAGCTGCAGAGAAGCTGGTGCTGGCTGAGGAAAGGGCGGACTGTATAGAGAGTCCGCCAAGTCCGTGGTTGCTGCGAAGCTGAGTCCGCTTGCATTGGAGATGGAGAGCCTGATTGTTGAGGCTGTTGGGGTTCAGCGGTGAAGGCGGACTGGAAGTCTTGATCGCACTTCGAGTCCGCCCAGCTCGCGAGGAACTTGGACGTTGCTGGTCTTGGCGGGTAGCCGGAGTTGGAGCCCGCGCCCTGTAGACGAGCTGGAGGATTCAGCTTCCCGTGCTGCTGGGGGCAAGGACTGAGCGACCTGTTGCCGGCCTGGGCGGATAGGTAGTTGAGTCCGGCAGAGAGGGTCCTGCGGAAACAACCTTGCGGTTAAGCTGAAAAAGAGGGCGGCCTGTAGAGGCGTACTGCGGAAGTAGTCCGCGGACCCTGCCGACCAAGGAAAGGCGTGCGGCCTGGTCGGTCAGAGCGCTGAGACCGCGTAAGCCACCCGGCCTGAGAGGACAGAACATTCTGTTCGCCCAACCTAGGGAATCACGACCTCTAGGAGGAACCCGGGGCAGGCCGCGATGAGAGAGCTGGCTGCCTTGGGAAGGATCGCCGATTTCGCAGTTAACATAATCCCCGCACTTTTTTAAGTTCCAAATAGAACTTCAAAAAAGTTGGAGACCCGCGGAAATCGTGATCCACCCCAACGGAAAGAGAATGAGGCAAGGAGAGATAGAACCTGAAGCCTCTCCTTAGGAGTTTGGTGTTGCCTGTCTATTTTCCTGCAAGAGGAAAGTTAGGGTAGGCATGCATGGGTGGTACATCGAGTGTGTACCTGAGTTTGCCTTTGCAAAATGAAGAAGATGTGTCTTCCACTAAGTTCTGCAAAATAAAAGTGAGAGGAAAACATAAAAGTATAATAACTTACAAGTACCTGATGGAGGCTTGCAAGCACCTGTTATCCTCTGCAAAAAAAGGGAGGATGAAGAGTATACAAGAAGGAAAAATAGGCTGCAAGTACCTGGAAGGAACTTGCAAGTCTTTGCTGGTTTCTGCAAAAGAAGAGTTAAAGGTATGTACGGTATATGAAAGCAACTTGCAAGTACCTGTGAAGAGACTCGCAAGTATCGGTTGATCTCTGCAAAATGAGAGTTAGGAACAAACATGATATATGTGAGTAGCTTGCAAGTACCTGTGAAGAAACTTGCAAGGGTCTGCTGATCTCTGCAAGAAGAGGGTTGAGAGCATATATTGTACACAAAAAATAAGCTGCAATTACCTGGAAGAGGCTTGCAGGTGTCTGCTAACCACTGCTAAGAAAAGAGTGAGCAACAGACATAGAATAATGAACTAAACTGCAAGTACCTGGATGAGACATGTAGGTGTCTGTTGATCTCTACAAAGAGAAGAGTCAGAAATAGACAATATATGAAAGAAGCTTGCAAGTACCTGGGAGAAGGCTTGCAAGTGTTTGCTAATCTCTGCAAAGCGAAGAGTTAGAACTAAACATATAAATGAAAGAAGCTTGCAAGTACCTATGGAGAAGGCTTGAAAGTGTTTGCTAATCTCTGCAAAGAGAAGAGTTAGAAGCAAACATAGAAATGAAAGAAGCTTGCAAGTACCTGTGGAGAAGGCTTGCAAGTGTTTGCTAATCTCTGCAAAGAGAAGAGTTAGAAGCAAACATATAAATGAAAGAAGCTTGCAAGTAACTGTGGAGAAGGCTTGCAAGTGTTTGCTAATCTCTACAAAGAGAAGAGTTAGAAGCAAACATAGAAATGAAAGAAGCTTGCAAGTACCTGTGGAGAAGGCTTGCAAGTGTTTGCTAATCTCTGCAAAGAGAAGAGTTAGAAGCAAACATAGAAATGAAAGAAGCTTGCAAGTACCTGATGGAGGAGGCTTGCAAGTGTTTGCTAATCTCTGTAAAGAGAAGAGTTAGAAGAAAACATAGAAATGAAAGAAGCTTGCAAGTACCTGTGGAGAAGGCTTGCAAGTGTTTGCTAATATCTGCAAAGAGAAGAGTTAGAAGCAAACGTAGAAATGAAAGAAGCGTGCAAGTACCTGATGGAGGCTTGCAAGTGTTAACTGTTGATGAGATAAGGTGGACATGACCGAATAGCAAGGAAAATGCCTGATGAACTCTTTATCATGAAGCCCAGATCAATAAATCGAGCACTAACTGTTGATATGACTGGATGGACATGATCAGATTAGCAGAGAAGGAACTTGACAAATTGTGCCAATCTTAACTAGATTGCAATAACACGGCTTGATGATCGAGGAGAGTAAGATTCTTTGATCAATGTTTGATACCATTAGATTTCGATAAGAGTAATGAATAGCTCTGTGAATCTTCATCTGATAGTGCTTACGCAGACAGTGAATAAAAGATGAGAGTAATAGAGCTTGTACAAGTAGAGAGCTTATAAGTCATCATCCGATGGAGCTTTGAGCAAGCAATGTATATAAGATGAGCATAAGCAAAATGAATGCAGAAAATCCTTTTGATAGGTCGGATTAACCTGTTCATCTGTGAAAGAAGGCAATTGACAAAAAGAGGTCTATACTCGGAAGTGACTAAAGAAGGCTAGATGCTGCCACAAGTGTTCCCCGTGGGCCTTATGCATCGCTTGCCTGAGAAAATAATCCCGAGTATAGTCCTACTCAAAGCGGGCTGGCCGCGCATCCTCTAGGATGGCACAAAAGAGGAAAACAAGGGAAAATCCTGAGAAGGATCGCTAGATGCACTGCTCTCTTGCCTCGGGTACAATCATCACTGATCAATAAGTCTAGTTGCGCCGAGCGGCCTATTGCTTGTCTGTGGATTGATCAGTGGATTTGTGGGATCCCGCGAAGGCACGGATCGAGAGTACCAGAGAGTGTTCGGCCATCACAGTTGTGAGATGATCAAAGAGACAAGACTACGCTTGATCACCATTACTTGTCAAACAAAGATCACCGTAACTGTAATGTATCCTTTGCGGAGCACAGCAGATCTAACACATGGGGCTCCCCTAGCACACATTCTGTGTCAGATGCCAGCTAGGATCCTAAGTCTGAAGCCCAACATCGTATATTGAACGGCTCCCACTACACATATGGGTATACTCCCGCCATATGTGGTCGAAACGGTTGTGCCATAGAACGATCTACAGAGGGAGAATTTCAGACTTGATGATATCTCATTGGCGTAGTGATCTCTTTGGTAAGGAGAGAAGATAGAGAAGTAAGCATCATAAGAGGGGAGTTGTGTCAGTATAAGATCCCAGATAAAAGCTTTGCTGAAAAGCAAGAATGAACACTGAGAAGTGTTTGGTAAAATGAAAATGTTTGAAGAGAGTAAGGGCAAGAGTTGAGATAACCCATCTAGGTTGTGAGGAGCTTTGGAGGACTGTGAAATCCTTTGCTGGCTTAGAATAGCCTTCCAAGCACACCCTCGTTGTTGGCATTGAAGCACTCGACAGTTCTGTTAACAACGAGGAGAGGATGTTCTTCGACTAGGTTCACTCCTTTTGAGGAGCAAGGAACATCCGCGACTTCTTTGCCCTTTGAGGTTGCTGGATCAGGGCGATCTTCTTTGGGAAGCAGGTCACGCATCTTACCCTGCCGGAGCATCCTTTGCACAAGCTGGCGGAGTGCTCGGCAGTCTTCTGTTAGGTGGCCTGACTTTTTGTGAAATTCACGGTATGGTTCGGAGTCTCTAGACCTTTGATCGGTTGGGCGATAGGGCTTCTTGTAGTTTGCCCTATCTTTCATGATTTGGCTTACTTCTTGCATGGTCTCGTCGAGATCAGACTCATGCAAGTCATTGTCTTGCTGCTGATGAACTGCTGCTGTTTGTGAAGACGGAGCTAATGGTAGCAATAAATCTTGAGCACGTTCACGGCTCGGGAAGGAGTATCAAAGGCGTTGAAACCTTCTCTCCTTTCTTGAGTGAGATGGGAAATGATTGTGAGGAGACCTTGGAGGATTCTTGTGAGAGAGATCTTTCTCTGATATAAGCTTGGAGACGAAGCCTGGGTTGCTCTTCTCTTCTCGAATGTACGAGTTGGCCAAGGAAATCAATTCTTGGTAGGTTCTTGGAGCTCGGACATTGGCTTCAAATTTGAGAGGCCCTTCACGAAGACCGTGAATAAGAGCTACTTTGTACATTTCTTGATCAACAATCTTGATGTACAAAATCTCTCTTTGGAATCGATCAACAAACTGAGACCAAGTTTCATCGCTGCGCTGCTTGATCTCAAAGAGGGCTTCAGGACCGCCCTTTCTCTTGGTTGAGGTAGAGAATCTGAGAAGAAACTCCCTTCGTAGATCAACGAATGAAGTGATGGAGTGAGGACAGAGGCCATAGAACCAGTCCCTCACTTGCCCATCAAAAGTTGTCACAAGGAGCTTGCACTTAGTCACATCTGTAAGGGTTTTGAGAGCAATGGCTGATTCGAAGGCTTGCAGATGCATTACTGGATCAGTCTCTCCGGTGTAGATTGGTAAACAGGGCTCTCTGAAATTAGCTGGAATTGGCTCATGACGAACGTTCTCTGTGAATGGTGAAGGTTCTTCTTGATCTCCTATAACATAAGGAAAGAAGGGTGCATAAGCTGCAGCTGTAAAGGAAGCAGGAGGATAAAAAAGAAAAGTTGCTGCAGGAGGAGCAAAGGCAGGAGCTGAAGAGTAGGGATGACTTACCTGAAAGTTGAGAAATCTAGCAGGACTTCCCCGGGCTGCTTTCCGGAAGAAGTTTTGGCGAGCAGCAAATTCTTCATCTTGAGGTCGCAGAGGAGTCGCTGGCCCTTGCGGGAAGGTTGCTGTATAAGGAGGATAGGCCGGCAGGCAAGCTGGAGGACAAGCTTGCTGATGCTCCAAAGTTGGGGCTGGATTGATTGGAGCAGCTGAAGCAACTGGAGCTGTTGCTGGTTGAGAGTATAGTCGCTGCGTGATCATAGTGAGCATTTGGTTGATTGCATGGAACTGCTGAGCATTCTCACGGCGCGATTGCTCGAAGGCCTCCCAGAGAGGATCATCTCTAGGACTTGGAGTGAAGTTCTCGACTGGTTGGTGATCCGACATGGGAAACTGTCACTATTCACCGTCTGTTCGGATCTGAAGGTCGCGTGTTAACTGTTGATGCGGTAAAACGGCACCGGGGCAGCTAACACGGACGGGGTGTTCGATCTCACAAGCTAGAAGAGCAAGAGGATGAAGGTTGCGGGGATAGAGGAGAAGAGGGAAGCTTATGAGTGCTCGAGAGTGGAGCAAGCAGCTTGTCAAGGAGGTTGTGGGGATAGAGGAGAGGGTGCTGAGAGCAGCCGGGAAGGCTGATGAGAGGAGGAGGTTGATCAGGAGCTGTCGAGCAGACGGTTAATATGACGGTTATGCTTGCAGGTTGGTTGTCGAGGGAGCTGAGCTGAGCTAGGAAGAAGAAGAGAGAGGGGGCCGCTAGCAGCGGCAACAGCAGACTTTGCCCGCCGCGCCTCAAACGCCACTCTTGCGACGAGCTTTCCTTTATTAATAGCGAGAGCTACAACTTGCTAATACACCTTTACAACAAAGCAATAAAGGGTACAAGAAGGAAGTTGGCAGCTAAGGGAGAAGAAGAGAGAGGGGGCCGCTAGCAGTGGCAACAACAGACTTCGCCCGCCGCGGCTCAAACGCCACTCTTGCGACGGGCTTTCCTTTATTAATAGCGAGAGCTACAACTTGCTAATACACCTTTACAACAAAGCAATAAAGGGTACAAGAAGGAAGTTGGCGGCTAAGGGAGAAGAATGCCAGAGGAGGCCGCGCAGACTGAAGAGCGAAGCCGGCAGGTCGTGCGGTTAAGGGAAACGGGAGACCGCGCGGACTGGAGAACCACAGGCTGACAGGCCGGGCGACTAAAGGCGCAGAGACGGGTGCGGTCTGAGAAACAGTGTCCGCAGGAACTGGGCTGGCTGGCTGACTTCGGGCGTGAGAACCTTGGCGATGACTAGACCTCGAGCGCTGGCGCTCCCCACGAGAGGCATGTGGAGCTATTTATAGGCCCGAGGAGGTAACGGCTTGCGGTGACATTACCCCCGGTGAGACGGTAACTTGAGCGAGATGGAGACGGAGTCCGCCGAGTCCGCATTAGACCACGCGGACTGGGACTTAGTACTAAAGCCGGAGCTGCTGACGGTAAAATGGGAGACTTAGCAGCGGACTGCGATGCGAGTTCGCGAAGTCCGTCACTGCTGAGCTGTGATTGTCCGCCTGCTGCTGGGGTGGCGGATGATGGAAGCTATGTGGCGGACTACGAGGTGACTCCGCGTAGTCCTCCACTGCTGAACTGAGCGAGCTGCAAGGGGTGCGGCCAGGAGAGTGCCCGCGGAGTCCGGCGAGTCCACACTAGGTTATACGGACTGGTACTACCTTCTAGAGGATTTGCTGCCTAGCGGGCTGGAAGGAGTCCGCCACTACTGCTTGAGTCCGCACCAAGACTGCGGACTGAAGGGCGAAACTGCTACTACTGGCTGAGCCTGTGAAAGGCCTGCGGACTGAGGAGGAGTTGACCCCGCTGCTGCCGAGAAGCTGGTGCTGGCTGAGGAAAGGGTGGACTGCATAGAGAGTCCGCCAAGTCTGCGGCTGCTGCGAAGCTGAGTCTGCTTGCGTTGGAGATGGAGAGCCTGGCTGTTGAGGCTGTTGGGGTTCAGCGGTGAAGGCGGACTTGAAGTCTTGATCGCACTTCGAGTCCGCCCAGCTCGCGAGGAACTTGGACGTTGCTGGTCTTGGCGGGTAGCCGGAGTTGGAGTCCGCGCCCTGTAGGCGAGCTGGAGGAGTCGGCTGCCCGTGCTGCTCGGGGAAAGGACTGAGCGACCTGTTGCCGGCCTGGGCGGATAGGTAGTTGAGTCCGACAGAGAGGGTCCTGCGGAAACAACCTTGCGGTTAAGCTGAAAAAGAGGGCGGCCTGTAGAGGCAGACTGCAGAAGCAGTCCGCAGACCCTGCCGACCAAGGAAAGGCGCACGGCCTGGTCGGTCAGACCACTAAGACCGCGCAAGCCGCGCGGCCTGAACGGACAGAACATTCTGTCTGCCCAACTTAGGGAATCAAGGCCTCCAGGAGGAACCCGGGGCAGGCCGCGATGAGCGAGCTGGCTGCCTTGGGAAGGATCGCCGATTTCGGGGTTAACAAGAAAGACCACTCATAATGCTAATGCTCGTAAGGGGGAGTATTCTAACACGAGACCAAGGACCCCGACGTGTTTGGGTTCCTAAGGCAAACTGATTATGATTGCAGGTATGTCCAAAGGCCACCAAAAAACGTATCTAGTATTTGTACAGTGGATGCTCTCGGCATATGACCGGGACAAGAAGCCTTCTTCAGAACTATTCTCCAGTCGTGAACGGACCAAAGGTCATCTTTGGAGGTTCAGACCGAGGAATCACGAAAGGCTATGGTATGATAACTAACGATATTGTATCCTTCTCAGATGTAGCTTATGTTGAAGGATTGAAACACAATCTTATAAGCATAAGCCAACTCTGCGATAAAGGATACATAGTTGAATTTTATGTCGATAAGTGCTTGATAAAATCTGTTGACAATATGGAAACGATTCTATCCAGCACTCGAAGCAGGAACATATTTTGTTTAAATTTCATTTGTATAGACTCTTCTACACCAGTGTGCTTTTTAGCAAAAGATAGTGCGTCTCTTGGTGACCAATGACACAAGAGACTAGCACATATTGATTCCAAAACTATTAATAAATTATTTTCACTGAATTTGGTACGTGATGCCCCAAATGACAAGTACGTCAAAGAAAGACCTTATCATGCATGTGTAAAAGGCAAGCAAACAAGGGATACCTTTAAAAGCACTATTGGCAAAGATTCTAATAGATGTCTCCATCTACTCCATATGGACTTGTTTGGTCCACTGCAAATTAGAAGTTTGGAAGGTAAGGATTATACGTTAGTAATTGTTGATGATTACCCGCGCTTTGCGTGGGTGTTTTTTCTGAAACACAAGTTATATACTTTCGACATCTTTACTAATTTTGTCAGGCAAGTCCACAATGAATACAATTGTTCTGTAGTCAAAATCAAAAGTGATAATGGAACCAAGTTCAAGTCTGTGGACATGACAGAATTCAGTGAAAGCTTGGGTATCTTTCATGAGTTTTCCTCTCCTCGTACTCCATAACAGAACTGAGTGGCTGAGAGAAGGAATAGAACACTCATAGAGACCTGCAGTACCATGTTAAGTGATGCATCACTTCTGGAATACTTCTGGGCTGAAGCCGTCAACACTGCATGTCACGTGCAAAATCGAGCACTCATTAACAAAAACCACGATAAGATACCTTACGGACTTCTAAAGGGAAGGAAACCAACTATCTCATATTTTAGAATTTTTTGTTGTAAGAGCTTCGTGCTTAACAATGACAAGTATCATACTACCAAGTTTAGCAAAAACAGTTTTGAAGGTATTTTTGTAGGATATAGTAGCCATAGTAAGGCATACAGAATATTTAATAGAAAAACTCTAGTTGTAGGAGAATCAATACATGTTGTATTTGATGAGACGAGCTTGGTACAAGACAACTCTTCTAGTGTGCTCATTGAAGATGCAGGTACAAAGTTGAAAGAACTTAGCTTGGATGAACCGTCCGAAGAAAAAAGTGAAAAGTTCATCAAGATGACCACTCCAACCCCTATTGGACAGGGTGATGGTCAAGACGAAGAAAGTGTCCAAGTTGATGAAGTCACTCTGGTGATTAAAGACAATCCAGATGCAAGGACCCTAGAGCTTAGACAACTGAAGGATCACCCCATGGACCAGATCATAGGAGATTCCCGGGATGGTGTCAGAACTCGTAGAGGTACAACTAATGAGAATTTATACTTGAGTTTTCTCTCATAGGTTGAACCAAAGAAGTTTGAGGAAGCAAACTCAGACACATCTTGGATAATGGCGATGAAAGAAGAACTAAATCAGTTCAAGTGATGTCAAGTCTGGAAACTTGTTCCAAGACCCAAAGGTAAGAATGTCATTGAGACAAAATGGGTCTACCAGACAAGATGGATGAGGATGGAACGATCGTAAAGAACAAGGTCAGACTCGTCGCCAAAGGATATCGTCAAGAAGAAGGAATCGACTTTGACCAGACGTACGCTCCAGTGGCAAGGCTGGAGGCCATCAGGTTATTCCTAGCATATGCTGCACTCAAAGGCTTCACCGTCTATCAGATGGACATGAAGTCTGCCTTCCTTAATGGTGACATAAAGGAAGAGGTGTATGTGGAACAACCTCCAGGTTTCGTTGATTCTAACTTTCCCGATTATGTTTACTTATTGCATAAAGCTTTATATGATCTGAAACAAACTCCTCGAGCTTGGTATGAGACGTTGTCTAACTTTCTTCTTGAGAACAAGTTCACAAGGGGGAAAGATAGATAAGACATTATTTCTTAGGGAAATAAAAGACAAGATTTTGCTAGTATAAATCTATGTCGACGACATTGTTTTTGGCTCTACTGACGACAACATCTGCAAGAAGTTTTCAAAACTTATGCAAGAGAAGTTTGAAATGAGCAGTATGAGCGAGCTGAAGTATTTCTTAGGGCTTCAGGTGAAACAATATGAAGATAGAATTTTCATCTCGCAGACTAAGTTCACCAAAAAGCTAATTAAGAAATTCGGAATGGAGAACGCAATCTATATGAGGACTCCAATGAGTTTAACTGTGTCTCTGGACAAGGATGAGAAAGAGAAATCTTTTGATGAAACCAAGTACAGAAGCATAATTGGATCCTTGCTCTACCTTACTGCCAGTAGACCTGACATAATGTTTTCAACATGTGTATGTGCTAGATTTCAGGTGAACTTTAAGGAATCTCACTACGCTGCTGCAAAGCAGATTTTGAGATACCTTAAAGGTACACCAAATCTTGGTTTATGGTACCCAAGAAGTAATGATAGTGAGCTAATTGGTTTTTCAGATGCAGATTTTGCAGGTAGCAAGGACGACAAGAAAAGCACTTCCGGGACTTGCCAATTCCTTGGAAGAAGGCTTATTTCCTGGAGTATCAAGAAGCAGAACTGTGTTGCAATCTCAACAGCTGAGTCAGAGTATATCTCTGCAGGCAGTTGCTATG
Source organism: Platanthera guangdongensis (assembly GCA_039583875.1). Classification (NCBI taxonomy): domain Eukaryota; kingdom Viridiplantae; phylum Streptophyta; class Magnoliopsida; order Asparagales; family Orchidaceae; genus Platanthera; species Platanthera guangdongensis. The sequence continues at coordinate 75,877,476 of CM077151.1, read as the reverse complement.
TACAACTGCTATGGATAAAGAATCAATTTGAAGATTACAATATGAAGTTCCAGAACATTTCATTGTTTTGCGACTCTTCCAGCGTAATTGCAATAGCCAACAACCAAGTCTCGTATAGCCGGACAAAGCACATAGAGCTGAGGTATCACTTCATCCGGGAGCATGTGGAGCATGGGGATATAGATCTCTAGTATGTCTCTACAGATAGGCATATTGCAGACATTTTCACGAAGCCGTTGGACGAGACCAAGTTCTCATTCTTCAAAACAGAACTTGAAATGCTCAACAAAGAAGATTAGAGAACATGGACTCACAAGAAGGCTCAGAGATCAAGAATCAGTCAAAAGTTGGAATTATACAAATTTCTAACTTTTTGACTCGAGTAAGAAGTAACCTACACGAGTAAGATAATGAACTACACGAGCAATAGAATGACCTACTTGAGTAATAAAGCTTCACTCAAGTACTTCAGCATAACTACTCAAGTACTTCAATATATCCACTCGAGTACTTCAATATATCCATTCGAGTACTTCAAGACATCACTCGAGTACATCCAGCTGTCTCTACTCGAGTACATCCATATCTTCACTCGAGTACTGCCAAGTCTCTCGAGTATCTGTCAGACAAGCTCTCTACCTTGATTCAAGTTTCTGTACTCGCAACCTGAGGCTTATGCCGCCCTCTCCCAGGTATGCTTGCATTATTTATTTCTTACTTAAGACATAAATTAGGGTTATATATAAATAGCAAATTCCAAAAGTCATTTTTTACACGAATCAATCTCTCTGTCTCGAGCACGCTGAAACGCTTCATCTTCCCCGCAAGTTGTAGAGCCCGTGCATTCCTCCTCCCAGTCGCCGAATTTTTCTCAAATTTCTGGATCATGGCCTCTTCCTCCAAGATTGGCATCGGTTCCGATCTAATTACTGCCGGTATCGCCAAACTTTTAGATGATTTCCGCAACCTTCTGAAACTTCTCGACACCGTCGGCCTCACCTTCGTTCTACAGGAGACATGTAAAATCTTGTTCCCTGAAGTTGCAGAGCTCTTCAAGAATGTCAAAATCAAGAGATATGGTACAGTCCTCAAGTCCAGAGTCAGAGGAATCAAAATCAAATTCACTAAGACCTCTGTTTCTTCGCCTGTTGATTGTTGATGAAGAAGATCATCTCGGTCCTGATGAATCTGACAGGACCTGTATGTTCTGTGGACTATCTCCAGAGGTTCAATACATCAAGAGTGTTGGGTACATTGGTCAAATGTACCTGATTTGAAGAAGCCTCACCTAACTCAATGATATACATCAGAATGTATTTGATGTTTGTTTGAGTTACTTGTGCAGGTTAGTTATACACTGGACTGAAGCTGAAAATTTCTAAGTCCATGTGTCGACACCCAGAGGGAAAGTGTCGACACTTGAGAAAGCTTGTGTCGACACCCAGACAAGCAGTGTCGACACTTGGAGTCATTGTGTCGACACCTGGGAAGAAGAGTCGACACCAGTCAGAAAGTGTCGACACTTGGAGCTGTGTCGACACTCAGTGTAGAAGAATGCAGAAAAGCTGTGTCGACACTTGGCAGAAGTGTCGACACCTAGAAGAGCTGAGTCTACATCAGAAAGTGTCGACACTTGGAGTTGTGTCGACACTCAGCAAAATTCTGCAGAGACTAAGTACAAGTGTCGACACTCAACACAATGTGTCGACACTCAATCAGCAGAGTCAAAATATGAAGAATGTGTCGACACTCAACACAATGTGTCGACACACACTCAAAGGAGTCAACACTTGAAGATTGTGTCGACACTCAGCACAATGTGTCGACACATAACCAGAAGACTCAACACTTGAAGAAAGTGTCGACACAAGGAGCTGTGTCGACACTTAGCAAAGAACAGAAAAGTTGTAAAATATTCTAAGTACAAGTGTCGACACTAAAGGAATGTGTCGACACTCAGCTGAAGAAACAAGATTGAAGACTTGTGTCGACACCAAGAAGCAGTGTCGACACTTGACAGTTTCAACACATGAAGATGTGTCGACACAAAGGAGATGTGTCGACACTTAGAAGAATACAGATAAAGAATGAAGTGCAAGTACTTGTGTCGACACTCAATTTCAGTGTCGACACATGCAGAAGAAACTGTGTCGAGACATACAAGGAATTGTGTCGACACCTTGTAGACTTGTGTCGACACTTACACAACATGTGTCGACACTTAGTCTATAAGTGTCGACACTTAAGAACAGAAAGTCTCGACACTATCTGACAGTTAGAGAATTTCAAGAAGTGACTGGTTGACATGACAGCTGCCGATCCAGCCGGTCTACATCAACTGTCAGAGAAGTCAGAAGTCTGTTATGAACCGGACCAGCCGGTTACCATGAAGGAAGCCTATAAATAGGCACCCAGAGTTTACAGAATGATGTGGTTAAGTAGTTAAGAAGTTCACAATCATTACATGGTGTGATAATAATTGAAGTTGTTGATCAGTCTAAAACAAGAAGTGATACACAGAGGATCAACACAAGAAGATCAGGCAGTCCAACTGCAGATCTAAGTAGTTGGAGAGAGAGAGCTCCAACCAAGGATTCAGTCTTTGGAACTAAGGCTGAGAAGAACAATTCAGAGTCATCTGGATTTCAAGAAGCAGAGATCAAGGATCAACTGCAGAAGATTCAGACTAATTCAGTTCTACTCAAGAAGCTTTGAAGAAAGCTAAGTCAGTTTGGATCAAGCTGAGTTCTTCCAAGAACTCTTCAAGAAACTCTCAACTCCTCTCATCCTTTCTGAGTTGTAGAGTTAGCATTTGTAATTTCTATTTTAAACTTGTAAGATCCATTGGATCTGAGTGATTGTAAGCCTATTTTATAAAGGCTGAGGGTAGGGCTTGGTGCCTGAGTGTAGGAGTTGAAGAACTCTGAGTGTAGGCCTTTAATTGGCTGAGTGTAAGCCTTGATTGGCTGAGTGTAGGCCTGGGTGGCTGAGTGTAGGCCTTTTGGCTGAGTGTAAGGCTTTGGGCCTGAGGTAGGAACCTTGTTGGGTTCTGAGCTAGTGGAGAAGTTTGGCCGAATCTAGTACACTGCTAGATAGGCGAAGGGGGAAAGTGGATGTACCCAAAGATTGGGGAACCACTATAAAATTAGTGTGTCTTCTGTGCTGTGCTGTGAATTGAATGCTTAATTTCTGTATTTGCTGTTAGCTGTAGTAATCTGTGAAAAACTGTTGTGCTGCCAAACAAAACTCTAAAAAGGTTTAGGTCACCTATTCACCCCCCCCCTCTAGGTGTTTAGGTACCATATCTTTCAAGTGGTATCAGAGGGAGGTTCCTCAAAATCAGGAATAACTGTCTGAGGAGATCCAGTTTGGCAGATTCAGTATAAGTCAGGAAACAGGAAACAGTTTCAAGAAAATCAAGAACATGGGTTCTTCAGAGAATCATAAGGAGTTGGGTTCAATGAAACTACCTATATGCAGAAAAGAGATCTTTGGGATCTGGAAAGAGAGGGTTAGGCTTTTTATGGAAGCCTCTGACCCTAGGATATACATCACAGTCAAAGAAGGGCCATATGTGCCCATGAAGATTTCAGTATTGGATGCAAATCAGAGGACTCCAAAGGATTTCTCTGAAATGACCAAGGATGAGATTGTCCTAGCAACCATGGACAAAAGAGCACAGAATATAATAGTTAGTGCAATTGATGATGCCACCTTCCAGAACCTTATTCACTGTAAAACTGCAAAAGAAATGTGGGACACCCTCATTGTCTATATGGAAGGTTCTGAAGAAGTAAGGCAAGATAGGAAGTCCTTGCTTAATCAAGAATATGAGAGCTTTAGGCAAGGAAGAGGAGATAGCATCACTGAATGCTACAAGAAATTTTATAGAATTGTAAATGAACTCATGTCATATGGAAGAGAGTTCACAAACTATGAGTTGAATGATAAATTCTTAAGGTCCCTCACCAAAGACTGGGACACCAAGATCTGTGCCATCAGAGAAATGGCAAAGTTGGGAGAAATTCCTCCTCCCACACTTTTTGGCAAGTTGTTATCTTATGAGATGCAATTGTCAGTGAGAAAAGAAGAAGAAAAGTCAACAAGGACTGAATACAGAGAAAAGACTGTTGCCTTTAAGTCAGATGTACCCAGAAAGAGCAGGACCAAGTCATCAACTCCTCCTCCTGAGGTAGTTGAATCAGAATCTGAAGAGTCAGAAAGTACAAAATCTACAAGCAGTGAAAGTGATGAAGACTTTGCTGCATTCACCAGACATTTTCAGAAGTTCCTTAAGAAGAAACAGTGGAGGTCTAGACCTTCATCTTCCAAAGGGAAAGAGGTTCAGTATCAGGAAAAGAAGCCTTCAAAGAAGGACAAGAAAAGGACCAAGACTAGTAAGGCAACTGGATCCAAGATAATTTGTTACTGCTGCAATAGACAGGGCCATGTTATTGCAGACTGTCCTGAAAGAAGGAAAGAATCCAGTGACAAAAAGAAAACACACTTCAAAGGAAAGAAGGAGAAGTCCTTTGTTGCAAAGAATGAGAAGACTCTTTCAGATATGTCTTCTTCAGACACTGAGACAGATGCTGAAGCCTATATTGGGCTATTTGCTGAAGAAGAAGAAGAGTTTATGCAGATCATGGAATCTATCTATGAGCAAGAAGACTGTCAAAGCCAAGGACTGATGGCTTTGACTGAAAGTACCAAAAACCTGGAGCAGCCAGGACCCAGTCAGGTACAAGGTTTAACTCAAAGTTCTGATTCCAGTTCTAGTTCAGAGTCAGATTATTCTTCATCAAGTGATGAGAATATATCTGAGTCTGAGGGAGATATTCATCAACTCCTAGATGAATATCAAGTACTATTGCAAGCCTATAAGAAAAGCAAGACCCTAGCCAAAAATTTGGCCAAGGAAATTGCTGATCTCAAGGCAGCTGCAATAGATTATGAGAAGAATTATGATCAAAAACTGAATGAAGTGGCCAGGCTGAAACACATTACTGTGATTCAGATGGGTACTATTACATTTAAGAATGATCAAATTAAGAAACTGGAGATTAATCTTCAGAAGGAGAAAGAGCTAGCAGCTAGGTTTTCAAAACCTAAATCAGTGCTACCCTTGATTGATGATTTTGTTCATCATAAAGGAAAGACTGGACTGGGTTTTGTTAATCCAGCTAGGACTGTTCAGGATCAGTCCAAGTCCAAGGGCAAAGCCCCAACATTCAACAAGACTGCTGTAGTTAAGACAGCTAAGTCAGAACCTAAGCAAAGGTACAACAAATTTGAATGTTGGTGCTGTGGCAAGGTTGGCCACTTTGCTTTGGATTGTTGGCACAATGCCAGTGCCAAGTTGTGTAGCAAGTTACCTGTTGGAAAGACAGCAGGTAGCTATGTCAAATTGCAAACTAACAATCACCAAGGACCCAAGTTTACTTTGGGTTCTAAGGTTCATTAATTTGTTTTGCAGGAAAATCCAAGTGGCCATACCCCTACATGGTACTTGGATAGTGGATGTTCCAGACACATGACTGGAACTAGGGGACTACTGAAGGACTACATCCCAATCAAAAATGGTCCAAAGGTGACCTTTGGTGGTTCTGAAAAAGGAATCATCAAAGGGTTTGGTAACATTTCTTCTAACCTTGTTACCATTACTCAAGTGGCTTATGTTAAAGGGTTGAAACACAACCTCATTAGTATAAGTCAATTAAGTGATGTAGGGTATGACATCTCATTTGTTAAAAATGGTTGTCATATCAAGAGGTCAAGTGATCAAAAGATCATTTTGACAGGTTATAGGAAGAGAAATGTCTATTGTTTAGACATTATGGTTGAGAACAATAGTTCTCCAGTTTGTCTTGTAGCTGATGAGACAGTCTCTCAATGTGTCAAGTGGCACAAGAGGCTTGCTCATCTTAATTACAAGACTATTGGCAAACTCTTTAGTAAAGAGTTAGTGAGGAATGGTCCTCAAGTTAAGTGTGTCAAAGATGGCATTTGCTCAGCTTGTCAAAAGGGCAAGCAGACTAAATCCACCTTTAGAAGCATTGACAACAAGGATGCTGTGAGGTGTTTATACCTCTTGCATATGGATCTATTTGGTCCAATGCCAGTTCACAGCTTAGGTAGGAAGGTCTACACCTTTGTAGTTGTTGATGACTACTCAAGGTTTTCCTGGGTGTTCTTCTTAAAGCAGAAATCTGAAACACCTAGTGTCTTCCACAGTTTTGTTAGGCAAATTCAGAATGAATTGAACTGTACAGTGGTCAAAATTAGAAGTGACCATGGTACTGAGTTTCAGTCTGAAAGCATGACAAAGCTGTGTGAAGACTATGGGATATTTCAAGAATTCTCTTCACCTAGAACACCTCAGCAAAATGGCATTGCTGAAAGGAAAAATAGAACCTTGATAGAGGCTGGTAGAACCCTATTAAGTGATTCATCACTGCCAGAATATTTCTGGGCTGAAGCAGTTAACACTGCATGCCATGTGATAAATAGGGCTACCATCACTAAAAGGTTAAACAAGACCCCCTATGAAGTAGTGAAAGGCAGGAAACCAAATCTATCCTATTTTAGGATCTTTGGTTGTAAATGCTTCATACTTAACAATGGGAAGTCTTACTTAACTAAGTTTGCTGCCAAGTCCCAAGAGGGAGTGTTTGTTGGGTACAGCAATAATAGTAAGGCTTATAGAGTCTACAACTTGACTACACAAGTTGTAGAGGAATCTGTGCATGTAGTTTTTGATGAGTCACAACTAATTAACAATGAGTTGTCTAGTAGTGTGTGCAGCCCCTCAGGTCTTATTAAGAAGATGGACAAGCTAACCATAGAAGATGTACCTGCTGCAAGACAGCAAGTAGAAGAAGATGGCTTATGTCCAGGGGGAGAACTACATGTACCAGGAGCTGAAGAAGTTCAAGGAACTCAGCATGATGAAGATGCTGAAGAAGTACAACCAGAAGTAAGGATGCCTCCAGCCAACAGGCATCTAAGAGATCATCCAGTGGAGCTGATCATTGGAGATCCAAGACAAGGTGTTCAGACAAGGAGCAGAAATCAGAATGCTGCAGTATATTCAAGTTTTCTGTCTCAAATAGAACCAAAGAAATTTGAAGAAGCAATACAAGATCCACAGTGGACTGAAGCTATGCAGGAAGAGCTAAACCAGTTCAAGAGGTGCAAGGTTTGGGACTTAGTTCCTAAGCCTAAAGATCACAATGTGATAGGAACAAAGTGGATCTACAGAAACAAGTTAGATGAACAAGGAGTCATCATTAAGAATAAGGCAAGACTGGTTGCAAAAGGATATAGGCAAGAAGAAGGTATTGATTTTGATCAAACCTTTGCTCCAGTAGCCAGACTGGAAGCCATCAGGATGTTCTTGGCCTATGCAACCTACCAAGGATTCAAAGTATACCAAATGGATGTGAAGTCAGCATTCCTTAATGGTAATTTAAAAGAAGAAGTATATGTGGAGCAGCCTTCAGGTTTTGTTGATCCTACTCTTCCACATTATGTCTATAGACTTAGGAAAGCATTGTATGGGTTAAAGCAAGCTCCTAGAGCTTGGTATGAAACCCTATCTAGTTTCCTCATTGAGAACAAGTTCACAAGGGGGAAAATAGATAAGACTCTATTCCTTAGGGAATCTAGAGGCAAAGTAATACTTGTCCAAATATATGTAGATGACATTATATTTGGGTCTACTGAAAGTAGCCTTTGCAAAAAGTTTGCAAAGCTTATGCAAAGTCAATTTGAAATGAGTAGTATGGGAGAACTGAAGTTTTTCTTGGGTCTCCAAGTTAAACAGACTGAAAGTGGCTTGTCCATATGTCAGTCAAAGTTCACCCTAGAACTCATAAGGAAATATGGTATGGATTCCTCCAGTACCATGAAGACTCCTATGGGGTCAAGTATGTCTCTAAGCAAGGATGATGCAGGGAAACCTGTGGATGAAACCTTGTATAGAGGGATAGTTGGCTCCCTACTATACTTGACTGCAAGTAGGCCTGACATTATGTATGCTACATGTGTTTGTGCCAGGTATCAAGCCTGCCCCAAAGAATCTCACTTGACTGCAGTCAAGAGAATCTTGAGATATCTAAAGGGCACACCTTATCTAGGCCTCTGGTACCCTAGGAATGGAGATTTTGATCTAACAGGCTATTCAGATGCAGACTTTGCAGGATGCAAAGAAGATAGAAAAAGCACAACTGGATCCTGTCAATTCCTAGGTGGAAGACTCATTTCATGGAGTAGTAAGAAGCAAACCAGTGTGGCCATCTCCACAGCTGAGTCAGAATATGTAGCTGCAGGAAGTTGCTGTGCTCAACTTCTGTGGATTCAACATCAGCTAGAAGACTATGGATGTCAGGTAAGTAGAACTCCACTTTATTGTGATTCTACAAGTGCTATTTCCATAGCTAATAACCCTGTATCTCATAGTAGAACTAAACATATTGAGATAAAATATCACTTTCTTAGGGAGCATGTAGAAAGAAATGATATTGCACTTGAATATGTTAAAACAGATAATCAGATAGCTGATATGTTTACTAAGCCCTTAGAAGAAGCTAAGTTTAATAGGTTCAAAATTGAACTAGGTATGATAAACTTAGACTAAGTATACAGAACAAAAATTGGCTAAGTAAAAAGGTGTCGACACATAGACAAGTCTATGTCGACACAGAATAGTAAGTGTCGACACTTCAGGAAAATGGTGTCGACACATCTAGGAAGTTAGTGTCGACACTTCAGAATGTTAGTGTCGACACATGTCGAGTAGGTGTCGACACATCCAATAAAGTGTCGACACTTAAGTTTTACTCAGAATTTTTCTAAGTAAAGTCTCGACACATGTCGAGTATAGTGGTGTCGACACTTAACCAAGTGTCGACACATAAAATCTGTTGACTAAATTTGTGTCGACACATGAGTGTCGAGACATTATAAGTCAGTGTCGACACTTATTGACAGTGTCGACACATCATTAGAAATTCATCCCGCCTGTTCGTCTTCAAACAAGAAAGGTATAAATAGGGTTCTGTCTTTGATTGTCGACACGCTTTCAAAGTTTCGAGACCTAAACTCTTGTGTCGACATTTCTCTCATCTCAAGACTAATTCTCAAAACCCTAATGGCTCCCAAGCTGGAAGAGAACGTAAACGAAGGCTATGAGCTTGTGCGAGGCGCATTTGACGACAGCGACCAAGAAATCAAATCAGTAATAACCCTAATTGCCAATTCAGGATTGGAGTTCTTGGTTTCAGAACCAACGAAAATATGGAAGAAGGAAGTCATTGAATTCCTTTCTGGCGCGTCTGTAGATGACTCAGGCTACAGGATTAAGTCAAGGGTGCATGGCACCAAGGTCAAGATTTCACCCAAGTCTTTAAGAAAGGTACTTCAGCTACCTAAAGTTCAAGATGAAGAGGAAGTAACTGCTTCTAAGACCAGGGAAGCTCTTACTTGGTGTGGACTGGATCCAAAGATGAAGGTGGGATCAGTCTTTAACAGAAAAGGTATGAATAATCAAGGCAAGTTCTTGTCTGAAATAGTGGGCAAGGTAATACTGAGCAAGCCAGGAGGACATGACAGGGTGTCTGCCTCCATGTTTGAAGTCATGATCAGAATCATCTTCACTCTGAAAACAGATTGGTCCAATGGTGGTTTATGAGAAAGTAAAAGAAAGCCTGAAGAAGCCCAATCTGGGCAGGATACTAAGTCTCTACCTGGCTGGATCAATTCCAGAGGTAATGAGCACTGCTGCAGGAACTAAGATCAATCATATGAGGAAGATGGACTCAAGAATATTCTCTAGATGGGAAAGGGTGCTGGTGTCAAAGGAATTGACCACCCCTGAAAAGAAAGCTTCTAAGAAAGACTCTCCTCCCAGGAAGAAGAGGAAGACTGCTGCTGTGCCTCAAGAGTCCTCCAGCAGCTCAGGCAGTGAAGAACATGTGGTCTTCACTCCTGAAAGTCCAGTTGATGTGGCTGCAGAGAAGACACCTGCTCCTCAGGAGGCAGCTGACATCCAGGGGGAGCTTCCAGGTGTAGCAGAACCATCTACACTGGAGAGTGAACAAGCCACCCTCCTCATTCAAGAGGTACTTGTTGACCTTAATACTTTGAACTTTTCTATAATAAATTCTGATTTGTCTGATGATCATCAGCAAAATCAGCCAGCAACTCTAGAACCAGATGTTGTTCTCCAAGACACATCTGTTGTAGCTGATGAAACCAGAACATCTCCTGCACAGTCTCCAGCAGAATATACAATGGAAGATCTCTTTTTGAACTTAGATCAAGAAGATTTTGATATGGAAAAGAATGCAGCTGATGCAGTAAAGGATGCTGCTGCTGAGGGGGAGAATTTGGATATTCAAGAAGAGCCTATAAGGCTAGATACTGAGAAGGCACAAGATGTGCATACTGAAAAACAATCCAGCCCTAAGGATAGGGTGGATATAGCCAGTACATCAGACTCTGAAGATGATGAAGCTGAGCAAGCTCAGAAAAAGAAGTTCTTTGTTTTCAAAAGAAGAAGCCAGAGCTATAAGAAGGCTCTCCAAACAGTTGCTCAACATTCCTTAGTTCAACAAGCTCCATCCACTGATTACAGTGCTCTACTGCTTGCCATGCAAATCAAGATGGATGAACAAAGGAAAGCTTTAGAAACTTATGTTGATGAAGGGCACAAAGCTCTACAATCTGATCTGGGACAGGAAATCAAGTCAATAAGGTTTGAAATGAACCTTAATAAAAAGGAGATGACTGATTGTTTTACTAAGGGTGCTCATGCAGTGGTCTATCTAGCTAAACATCAAGAAACAATTAAAGAGAAAGTAGAAGATATAGCAGTAAAACAAGGCTATGTGCTGGAGAATCAGTTGAGGATGAATGATAATTTGACTGCATCTCACAATGCAATAGTCACTGAACTCAAGAATAAGTCAGATGAACCTTCAACTTCCTCTGCTGCTGCCAAAGCTGATTTTGATAAACTCTTTCAAGCAGAGATTGCTGCTGTAAAGACTGCCATTAAAGACTCACAGAAGGTCATTTCAGAACAGCTTACAAAGCTTAGACCTTTCTTTAAAGAGGGCATAAGGTATTTGGATGGCCAAATCAGATTCCAGAAAGATGATGTGAGAGATCATGTGGCCCAAGAAGTCATAAAGGGGGAGAGAGTGTTAGTCAAGGCCAGTTCTGAACATGCAAAATGGATATCAAATTCCATCAGGGCTACACTGGGCTATCCTCCCCTTTGTGATGATGACAATGTAGCTGACTCTGGCATTCAAGGCACATATCTTGGAGGTGAGCAACAAGCAGTGGCTGATGTAATCTATCCACCTCCAGACTTTGACATGATTCATGCAGATATAAGCACAATGTATAGTCCACCTGCTGGCAAGCCTAATATTATTCTGGAAAAGGTTGTTCAACCTATCACAGCTGCAATGCAAGAGGCTTTGGACAAAGAAGAAGAAACTAGGCTGTCAAAGAAGAAGTTTAGGGAAATTGCTGAGCAAAAGCCAGATTTTGAACAGTGGAGCCCTACTTCTAGGAACATAATTCTTACAGCCTGGAAAGCAGCCAAGGACAATGCCCATGAAAGGAACAAGTGGTTCTCAGAGGCTGAATGGAGAAAGCATGAGAGTAGGCAGGAAGCAATTGTCCAATATAGAAGGAAGGCTAAGTTAGGAAAGCTACCTCCAACAGCTGTGGAGCCTAGCAAGTACTTTCCTAAGCCCTATCATTATTTTGAAAGACAAAAGATCAAGGCTGAAGAACAGAAGAAGAAGGACTCTAAAGGGAAGAAGACTGCTGAAGCTGAGCCTGCTGCTGCTGCTGCTGTGAAAGCTCAAGTTAAAGCTGGAAAAGGCATTGTTATTAAAGAACCTGATCAGCACTAGATTAGGAATTAACTTGATGCTTGTTGTAATCTGTTAAGTGAAAAACATTGTAATACTTCATTGAAAATGTATAAGGAACATTATTGGAACAGTATATGATAAATATAGTATGAATGTTCTGAAATATGTGTGTTTCTTAATTGTTCTGCAATGTTTAATAAGTATACATGTGTGCTTTATTACATGTTCAAGTTTACCCTGTTGTCATTTATATGTTTTACATCATTTTGTAATTTTTAATTATGAGTGGTGTATATCATTGACTAAGGGTTATGACTTCTCCAAATAGGGGGAGATTGTTGGGTACATTGGTCAAATGTACCTGATTTGAAGAAGCCTCACCTAACTCAATGATATACATCAGAATGTATTTGATGTTTGTTTGAGTTACTTGTGCAGGTTAGTTATACACTGGACTGAAGCTGAAAATTTCTAAGTCCATGTGTCGACACCCAGAGGGAAAGTGTCGACACTTGAGAAAGCTTGTGTCGACACCCAGACAAGCAGTGTCGACACTTGGAGTCATTGTGTCGACACCTGGGAAGAAGAGTCGACACCAGTCAGAAAGTGTCGACACTTGGAGCTGTGTCGACACTCAGTGTAGAAGAATGCAGAAAAGCTGTGTCGACACTTGGCAGAAGTGTCGACACCTAGAAGAGCTGAGTCTACATCAGAAAGTGTCGACACTTGGAGTTGTGTCGACACTCAGCAAAATTCTGCAGAGACTAAGTACAAGTGTCGACACTCAACACAATGTGTCGACACTCAATCAGCAGAGTCAAAATATGAAGAATGTGTCGACACTCAACACAATGTGTCGACACACACTCAAAGGAGTCAACACTTGAAGATTGTGTCGACACTCAGCACAATGTGTCGACACATAACCAGAAGACTCAACACTTGAAGAAAGTGTCGACACAAGGAGCTGTGTCGACACTTAGCAAAGAACAGAAAAGTTGTAAAATATTCTAAGTACAAGTGTCGACACTAAAGGAATGTGTCGACACTCAGCTGAAGAAACAAGATTGAAGACTTGTGTCGACACCAAGAAGCAGTGTCGACACTTGACAGTTTCAACACATGAAGATGTGTCGACACAAAGGAGATGTGTCGACACTTAGAAGAATACAGATAAAGAATGAAGTGCAAGTACTTGTGTCGACACTCAATTTCAGTGTCGACACATGCAGAAGAAACTGTGTCGAGACATACAAGGAATTGTGTCGACACCTTGTAGACTTGTGTCGACACTTACACAACATGTGTCGACACTTAGTCTATAAGTGTCGACACTTAAGAACAGAAAGTCTCGACACTATCTGACAGTTAGAGAATTTCAAGAAGTGACTGGTTGACATGACAGATGCCGATCCAGCCGGTCTACATCAACTGTCAGAGAAGTCAGAAGTCTGTTATGAACCGGACCAGCCGGTTACCATGAAGGAAGCCTATAAATAGGCACCCAGAGTTTACAGAATGATGTGGTTAAGTAGTTAAGAAGTTCACAATCATTACATGGTGTGATAATAATTGAAGTTGTTGATCAGTCTAAAACAAGAAGTGATACACAGAGGATCAACACAAGAAGATCAGGCAGTCCAACTGCAGATCTAAGTAGTTGGAGAGAGAGAGCTCCAACCAAGGATTCAGTCTTTGGAACTAAGGCTGAGAAGAACAATTCAGAGTCATCTGGATTTCAAGAAGCAGAGATCAAGGATCAACTGCAGTAGATTCAGACTAATTCAGTTCTACTCAAGAAGCTTTGAAGAAAGCTAAGTCAGTTTGGATCAAGCTGAGTTCTTCCAAGAACTCTTCAAGAAACTCTCAACTCCTCTCATCCTTTCTGAGTTGTAGAGTTAGCATTTGTAATTTCTATTTTAAACTTGTAAGATCCATTGGATCTGAGTGATTGTAAGCCTATTTTATAAAGGCTGAGGGTAGGGCTTGGTGCCTGAGTGTAGGAGTTGAAGAACTCTGAGTGTAGGCCTTTAATTGGCTGAGTGTAAGCCTTGATTGGCTGAGTGTAGGCCTGGGTGGCTGAGTGTAGGCCTTTTGGCTGAGTGTAAGGCTTTGGGCCTGAGGTAGGAACCTTGTTGGGTTCTGAGCTAGTGGAGAAGTTTGGCCGAATCTAGTACACTGCTAGATAGGCGAAGGGGGAAAGTGGATGTACCCAAAGATTGGGGAACCACTATAAAATTAGTGTGTCTTCTGTGCTGTGCTGTGAATTGAATGCTTAATTTCTGTATTTGCTGTTAGCTGTAGTAATCAGTGAAAAACTGTTGTGCTGCCAAACAAAAGTCTAAAAAGGTTTAGGTCACCTATTCACCCCCCCCCCTCTAGGTGTTTAGGTACCATATCTTTCAAAGAGGTCTGACATGAATCCAGAAGGGAAGTTATTAGTGGATATCTTAGGCAAAGCTCTTCTCTGCAAGACAAATTCCATAAGGGATATATCTCTTCACTTCTTTGATATCATGCAAGCTATAGTATGCAGGAAGAAGTTTCAATTTGGGATGATGATTCTGGATAAGATAAAGGATAGTATTAAGGCTCCCAGCTATGCCAGGATTATTTCTCTCCTCCTCCATGAAATTAATCCAGAGGTGTTCAACTTATCCAAAGGGACTATTCTTCACCACATGAAGAAAGTCTCTATCTCTTCCATTCAAAGATGGGAATTGAAATTGCAGAACCCAGTTCAAGCTGCCAAAGCTCAAGAGCTTCCAGCTACAGAGAACAGGACCCCATCTCCCTCTCCACTTCAGGTTGCCAGCTCCTCTGGTGCAACTGTTGAGGGGGAGCCTGCTCCTTCTGTTCCAGCAAGGATTCCTACCCCTCCAGCAGTTACATATTCTCCACCTCATACTCCCGAACACCTTCCATCAGAAGCCCAACTTTAAGAAACCCTACTGTCAACTGAAGCAGCAATCATTGAGATGATTGAAGAACTGACTGTTGATGAACCCCTTTCCGCTCTTCCAAAAGAATCAACTACTGAAGTTCCAAATCCATCCACTCAGGTAACCTCTCCATCACATGATCTATCTCCCATCCAGTCTCCTGCTGAACACCAAAAGCAGGATGACACCATCTTCATTTTTGATGAGCAATCTCCTGAACCAGCTGAAGCTCCACTGAGATCCTTGGACTTCACCATCCCCATGGTCATTGATGAAGGGGATGCTCTGATTTATACTAACAGAGCTGAGAGCTCTGTAGTAATTAAAAAGATAGCTCCATGCATTGCTCCTCCTCCTCCAGTTCCCACTTCTATTGCTCCTCCTGCTGCAGCTGCTCCTACCAGTGATTTGATGACTCAGCTTGTACTTCTGCTTCAAGAACACATGATATATTTTGATGTTTCTCTCAAAGCTGTTACTGAGAAAGTCATTGCTCTACAGACTGTGATGAGCAGGGGATTTGCTGAGATCCAGCATAATACAGATCAGCTCAGACATCTCTTCCAAATTGGTGGAAAAGCTCTAGATCACACTATTACTAGTGTTGGTCAAGTCATGGAGCAAGGTGTGACTCTTGCAAATAATCAGATAGAATTGGATAAGTGAGCTGCAACTACAAAGATGAAGATCTGTGAAGAGTTAGACACTTTCAAAGAAGATGTCATAAATACATTGACTGTTGAACTCAGAAAGGGGAGAGCTTAGTAAAGGAATACCTAGAGAAATCAGATGCACTCAAGCAAGAGCTCTGGGAAGCTAAGATGAAAGAGATCCATGATGATGTGCTAGGCCAAATTCAGAGTGAAATATTCCATACATATGACACAGCTGTCTGGATGCAAAATCAAATTCTTCTCGAGTTTGTTACTGATCCAAACATCATTCCTCACCGTCTCAATCTCTTAGCTGCTGCTGCTCCAGTTCAAGCTCCTAAACCTACCTTTTATCCTAGACCTGAAGGCTATGAAGGTCCTCCTCCAGATTCATATGCTCAAGTTTGGGAGGCTGAGCCTACAGATATCTTTCTCCAGGCCCCTCCAGAAATCCAGACTTCCAAGAAGAAGAGAAAGTATGGTGATGGTGCCTCAGCCAGCAGGTCAATCCCAGTTCCTGATGCAGAAAAGAGAAAAGCTTCAGAGTTTGCAGAGATCTAGTCTCCTACTTCAAAATCTCTCATTTTAGATACTCTCAAACTTGTTTTGGACAACAATGAAAGCGGGAATGAACATTGCAGCTCCCAGGAATGGGAATTATTTGAAAAGTTTATGACTAAGAGAAGGCTTTATGATAGAGAACATGACAGGAACAACCCTTATGCTCCTCAAAAGCCACCAAAGTACTATCCCAAGCCATTCAGCTACCAAAGGAGACAACAAGAGAAGAAATACAAGCAGCATCACTAAGTTGAAGCATTAAGGATTATGAGAGTGTGGAAATGATACATGTAGAAATGATATTTTTGGACAATCACATTTATATAATTCCTAAATTTAGATCATTTGCCTTTTGATCATATACTTATGCTTGTTTACACTGCTTACACTATTTACACATATTTCTTTTTATGTATATATAATTCACCTTCTTCTACAAATAGGAGGAGATTGTTGGATATTGTATCCACAGTAACCCAGATTTGATGAAGTCACCATTGAACTAAGAAGAATTAAGTTGTATTTGATGCTTTGTTTAAGTTATGTGTGTGCAGGACTGTATTGCAAAGTGTAGACCAATGTCAGTCTACAATGGGTCACCAAACACAACACCATACAATGTAATCCCTCATTGTGTGATCTATGGTGTTGACTCATGTGTAGCCTCTCTATTGAGATATACTTCATATTCAAACACTAGGACTAATTGGAGAAAGACTTGTTGCTGAACTCACCAAAGCAGAGAAAATTCTGTTGAAGGAATTTTTGTTAAGTACTTTACTCGAGTAGATACCTACATACTCGAGTGAAATACTTAGTCAATACTCGAGTAAGATTATAACTACTCGGGTAAAGGAATTAGCTCTCGAGCAGCCAAATTATAGCTCTCGAGTAGCTAAGTCAACTACTCGAGTTGATCCTTTCTCATTCTCGAGTTAACAGAATTTCTTCTCCAGAAAGTTTTCTAAGTAAATTACTCGAGTAGTCATATAAGTACTCGAGTAGTTTAGTCTTTTGTCTCGAGTTACAGAAGACAGGATTTCGTGTAACTTTAACTCACTCGAGTAGTCAAGTTCATGTACTCGAGTAGTCTATCTACTACCCGAGTAGCCCAGGTTTAATACTCGAGTAACAAGATTTTCATCCCTTAAAATTCTCTAAGTCCATTGCTCGAGTAGCTATATCTACATATTCGAGTAGTTTATATCCTCTCGAGTGGTCCAGTTTCACTACTCGAGTAACCTAGATTTTTCTTCCAGAAAATATTCTAAGTCCTTGACTCGAGTAGTTCCTCTACCTCTCGAGTCGTTAATCTCTATCCTCTCGAGTAGGTTAACTCCACATCTCGAGTAACTACATTAGAACTCGAGTAAGTCGTTGTGTACTCGAGTGGCTGCTCTTCATTTCTGGATTTTGTCTAAGTCATCTACTCGAGTTGTCCTCTTCTATTCACTCGAGTAATCCTATATAGTACTCGAATAGTTAAACTTTCACTCGAGTAATTCAGTCTATCTTTTCTGAAAAATCGTTAAGTCCAGATTTGACAGAAATTTCAAACAGCCTTGACGTGATTGGTCCATGTGTACGTCATTAAGACTAATTATGACTGTTAGGAAAGTTCATATATAAAGTCTTGTCTGAAACCGACAAACCCTAATAGGGGCTGTCAAATATTATTCTAAGTATTCTTCTGAATCTCATTCTCTCTCTCCAAAAAATCAGAAGCCCCCGCCACCGACCTTCATCATGCTCATCCGGCTAGGGTTTTCGATCCAGTAGATTCAGATCAAGAAGATTCACAGATCGAGATTGTCTTTCAATTTTTCATCATCCATCTGATCATGTGAAGCCAAGAAATTTTAGATCTACTTTTGTCGAGACTCTTCTTCAACCTTTCTGATAAAGCCGCAAAGATCCAAGAAAAAGATTCAGGCCGACTGCTTTTAGATCTGAGAAAGTTGTACTATTTGTATTTCTATATACTTTCTATTTCATTTTTGTAGGAGATTTCTCTCCGAGTGTAGGACCTTTTGCCTCCGAGTTCTCGGAAGTTTTATCTTCCGAGTGTAGATTCGTTTTGTGGATCGAGATTGTAGGAAATTTGTTCTGAGGCATAGGATTGGTTTTTCAATCCGAGATAGTGGAGTAGCTGAGTCTAGTGGATTGCTAGATCGGTGAGGGAAAGTGGATGTACCCAAGGTTGGGGAACCACTATAAATCTTTTATCGTATGCGATTGCTTGGTAGATAATTGTGTGCATAGTTCTTAATTTTTTATTCTGCAAAAAGACTCACAACTCACATATTCACCCCCATTTAGGTGATTTAGGTAGACAACTGAATATTTTCAATATACGAGTGCCCGACACTGGGCTTCACCCCTATGGTCAAGCACGACAATACCCGGTCAGTGACGGTATGCTTCGCTTGCCCTCGACGGGTCGCTATGGGCTACGCTCGTAACATATATATATGAGTACTCAAAATGGCCGTAAAAAAATTTAAATCATTATTATAATATTTACTTTGTAAAAAAATATATTTTTATATGAAAAAAATTTATTTTCTCCCTCTCTCTCAATTCCTATTTATCTCTCTCTTTCCCCTCTCTCGCTACAACAAATTAGGTCTAATGTCAAGCTTTTATTGTCTGCTTTTCAGACGTTGTGAAAGCTTCTGCGTCGTTTTTAAAAAACGCCGCTAAAGCGTCGACAATGCGAGCATAGCGGTAGAGCATTGGAGCATTTTGTTTAAGGGCATTTTGTTGGAGCATGCGTTCCACGCTTCCTGGTTTGCTAATAACAAATCTTGTTTGTATTTGATATTTGGATCTTTTTGGTGTGCAGATAACACAGGTCTATATCTAATATCTTTTTGGTGCTGAATCGGATCAGAATTGAAACGGGAGATATCGCCAGGCGATATTGAGTATCGCCGATAGGCGATAGCGCCACTCGACACATTTTCGCTCGACACTCGACGAAATCGTGGCTTCCGTTATTTCGCTATCACCCGACGACGATATCCGGTATCGCTAGGCGATAGTGCACGATTCGGCGATCGACGTTTGTGCGATGCGAAAATGAGGAGTTCGTGGGACACGTGCCAGCGGTTACCGATATCGCCAGGTGGCGATACCCAGTATCGCCCGGCGATATCGCCAGAATATTAAAACCTTTCATTTCTTGAGGAAATCACGAATTTCATTACCTGTAGTGTACTTTCCTGCATAGACGATTGAGAGATCCCCAGAACTCAGAGATACTCCATACTCTCAAGAAGTCCAAATGCGCGAAAGATTGACGGCACGTGCGAAGCATTCGAAGCAACCCTAACAAGGATTCGTCGGCATCTTCAGCGCATTGTTTGAAGGGAGTGTCTAGCCTAAAATGTTCAATTTGTTTTTGTTATTTTCTTTTACTTTCTCATTGTAATCGGTAGAGAAATCGTCGTCTTGTGTGCGGCATCTAGGTTCTTGTGTGGCTTAGGAGAGAATCGCCGCCTTGTGAGTGGCGTACAAGTCCTTGTGTGGCTTAGGGAGAAATCGTTGTCTACTGTGCAGCGTCTAGATCGTGGTTAGATCTAGGGGGAGGCTAGAAGCAAGATCTAGGAAGAGATACGCTTTAGCCTGCCGGTTCTTGGTTGAAGAACCGGTGAAAACAGTAGCAAATTATTTTTTTCATGAGCCTTTGTCTCTAGCTCTATAGAGACACTTTATATTCAATTTAACTCTTTTGAAATATATCATTATTGTTTCTAGCTAGTATCCATTTGCACTCTTCAATTATATTGTTGTTATTCATCTAGTAAAGTTTGCTTAAGTTTTAAGAAAAATTAAAAGAACCCTTATTCACCCCCCCCCCCCTCTAAGGGCGCCGCAAGGTCCAACACATTTATATTGGCAGTCCGACAAAATAACAAAAAAACACGCATATAATGGCCGCTAAGAGCAACCCAAAACGCGGATCACACGCTTTTTAAAAAAAGTCTACTATATGTCATTTTTAGAAAAAGTGTTCAACATGAAAGTTGTAGATCTCGACGTGATCTACAACTTTTTTGTTGAACACTTTTTCTAAAAATAATATATAGTAGACTTATTTTCAAAAGGCGCGGAATCCGGGCGGACTTATGCGAGTTCCGTCCGGATTCCGTGCCTTTTGAAAATAAGTCTACTATATGACATTTTTAGAAAAATTATTCAACATAAAAGTTGTAGATCTCATCGAGATCTACAACTTTCATGTTGTATATTTTTTTCCTAAAAATGTCTTTTAAAAATATAATTTTTGGGCTGCCAATATCCATCGGGCTGTCAATGATCATTTTTGGGCTGCTATTATCTTTGGGCTGTCAATATCCATATAGGGACTGCCAATATAAACGCCCTTATTTAAAAGCGTGGCAGTATCCTGACAGCTATTGAGGCGCTTTTCTTAGAAAACGCCGCAAATACAGTTTTTTTTAATAAAAATATATAGTTGTCTACCTCCATCCTGGCTTATATTTTTTGTTTAATAAATTAATCTTGCACTTCAATAAGGATAACCTAAGACATAGCTTTTACTGAGGAACATTCATGAAGATTCTCAGCATAAAGATTCAAGTTTGGAACATTAAGGAAATACCATTAAAAATCCATCATCAAGGAAAATGCCAATCATGAATGATAAAAAATCTCAATTATATATTTAGGATAATTACATTACAGTAAAGAATAATGAAATTATTAGTATTGCTATACATAATAATTATAAACATGCCCTGTTTGAACCATGAATAAGTTAAAACTCTTTTTGCCAACACATCAAAACCACAACCCTTTTGTCAGAACTGGATCAATATAATTGCTCAGAGCTGGATTTGCTTTGTATTCATGATCACCTCTACCTCCATTTCTTTCTAACATCTTGAACAATAGGGAAATAATAATATTTACAAGTATAATATTCATCATGCACAAACAATAAATATGAGAGAAGAAACAACAAACATAAATAAAAAAGAAGCAAAAGCAAATACATCTTGACGTTGAATATTTACAGCTTTAGAGAAGCAGCAGGGCTTTGAATCCATGAAGGAGACTAAAAACTTGATTTTTTTAAACAATTTTTGCTATTTAGAACAAAACTTACAATTGATGAAAATCAAGAGGAACTCCTCTCGCCCAAAAGCCCTAATACAAATAATCCTAAAACGTCAGAAGCCGTAAAACACTAACGCAAAATAAGAAAAAATACTTCCCGGAACAAAACCAGGAGATTGACCTTCGGTGCTCCAACTGAAAGCATCGGATCCTGCCGACAGAAACCCTAGTGCACGTTGTCGTCAACAACAAAAGACATAGAAAATGCAAACATGAAAATCAGAATCATAGAAGAAGACTAAAAAATGTCTCACCTCAAGGTCGTTCTTCCCCGAGCACAGAGCGCGCCTGGTTTTCGTCGAGCCGGGAGCGCAGAAGCGGGAATGTTGCACCAGTAGATGGACGGGGAGCCGCAAACATACAAGTCGCAGATAGATAGGGAAAAACAAATCTAGCGGAATTTATGTGGAGGCACATCGTGAGAAATTGAAACAAAAGCTTTGAAGGGGAAACACGAGGAAGAAGAAAAGGAAGAATTATCGGGAAAAAAACAAAGGATCAAGGGCCAAGTCACGGTAACTTGGTCAGCATACCATCTGAACGCACACGAGGCCGCGCTTGGGGCCGCGGGGTGCCAAGCTCGTCGACGATGGAGAAAGGAAGCGACGATGGATTATGGCTGGGAGGGAGAGAGGAAGCGACATAAAACCCTAGTCTCTAAAATAGCTAAATAGCGCGCAACTCGATTAATTTCTCGTCCATATCCTAATCTCTACGCTGACGATTTTAAAAATAATGTGGCTATAGGTGGAGAATTGCCGCGTTATTTTAAAAAAAAAACGTAGCTAAAAGCATCCAGTGAATAAAATTTTTGGTCGCGCTTTTTAAAACGTCGCAAAAAAACGTGGGCGTTTGTCATAAATGTTGTAGTGTCTCTCCCGCCACACACTCTCCCCTAATAATTGATATCCCTCTCTCCTCTCTCATGTTCTCTCTCTCCCTATCTTTCTCCTATTCCTCCCTCGCTCTCTTTTCCTCTCTCTCTCTCGTCTCTTCTTTGCTCTCTCTTGTCCTTAGTGGCCTGTAGGTTTAGGATCCCTATAATTTTTTTATTTTTTTAATAATTTAATAATGGATGACTGTAAAAATAGTGATTTAGATCCAATGGTCATAATTACTTTAAAAGCTTTTAAAAGCATGGATTTAAAAACCATTTCATATTTCTTTATATATATATATATATATATATATATATATATATATATATATATATATATATATATATATATATAGTACAACCTGTATTCGTCGAGGATGGGTCCTACCACAGCCAGGTCAGCAGAAGTCAAGGTCAACAAGTTAAGATAAAAGCCAACATCAGCGCGCAAGACCATAGAAGGTATGGGCGAGTATGGCGAGCTCCCCTCGTATACTCGTCAGGTAGGCAACTAGGCGAGATACTCGCCCAGCCCGTGCGAGTTCCTCTGGAAGTCACCGAGTCGCCGGGGGGTGGGGTATAAATATGACCCCCCCTCCCTGAATTTGCTTATAAATAGGACCCCAGTGGTACGAGGTGAGGCACTTGAAATCCTCTACAGGATACTCGCAAGCTTCATTTTCGAGATACTAGCCAAGTCTTTGGATTCTATTTCCTTAGAGATCAAGTCGCGACCTTACGACTTCGTCATCAGCTAGTCTCCCTCGTACCTAGTTCGGCCATCTTTGGTTGAGAAGGGGCTGCTCCTTTTGAGCATTCGGGTACATGGTGGGACCTTCCTGCCGCAACATCTTGGGTCCTGTTCGACTTGGTTTTTCATCTGAGTCATCTGAGTCGTCTGATCTAACCTCTGAGCCGGTAACCTTAGGCAGCTTTGGTCCGAATTCGAGGTTGAGAATTTTCATGGCTTCAACACTTGGTGCGGTGAGCGTGGATCGCAACCAAGGAGGAAAGTTTAGTGATTTAGTGAGATGGATAATGGTGGCTAGCATGGAGAGTTGGTCGGCAACTCGGCAGAGGGAGGAAATGTCGCGCGAGGTGGCGAGTATGTAACAGTCGCCGCGTTTGAGGAGTTTGAGAAGAGGATCGTGCAGACCATTCTCGCTGGGTTTGCTCATCGCCCCGATGTCACGGTGACTTCTCCCCGTCGCGTGACACCGCTGGAGGAGGAAGCGCTGCCGAGGCGAGCTGTAAATGAGCCCGCTTGGGCGAGAGAAGAGCGACTGATGTAGTCGTGATATCATCCGGCGGGCAGCCAAGGGGTCCTCTTTCAGGATCTGATGTCCCCGACGAGATACTGAGATACTCGGCACTACAGCGAGTATGACGTATCCAGCGAGGATGAAATTCGCCACCTCCAGGGAGGGAGGAGCCCCTTCTGTGACGAGATCCTTGCCGCCCCCGTTCCCGAAGGGTTCAGAGAGCCCGTCCTCACCTACTACTCTGGCAGAGACGACCCTGTTAGACATCTTCAATGGTTTGAAGACGTCGTCTCCATCCACAACATGTCTGATGCCTTCAAATGCCGTTTCTTCTCCATCACCCTCAAGGGGAACGCCAGAGACTGGTTTCACCAACTACTAGCAGGGTTTGTGTATTGTTTCTCCGACCTGCGTTGGGGCCTCATGGCGAGGTTCGCGACATCGAAGAAGAGGAAGAAGGAGGGGACGACTCTCTTCAAAGTTACCCAGGGGCAGCACGAGAGCTTGGGTCATTACGTCGATCGTTTCCACGAGGAGATCTTGAAGGTAGAGGAGGTAGACAGTTGCACCCTGATGGTGGACCTGAAGTTCGGGTTGAAGCAAGGACTGTTCAGCATGGAAATGGGGTCTAATCCCCCGAGATCTTTCGAAGAGATGATAGAGAGGGCGAACACTTTTGTTCGCGCAGAGGAGAAGAACAAGGACTTCTTGGCAAGGCTGGACGGAGAGGTTCCGAGGGAGAAGGGGAGAGCAGGACCTTCAGGAGCGAAGACAAGGAGGACGCCAGAGAGGCAGGAGGGGAGGAGGAAGGAAGAGTCGAGAAGAGAGGAGAGGAGGACAAGAGAAGATCACAGGAGGGTTGAGGAGAGGAGGCAGGAGAGGCCTCGAAGACAAGAAGATAGGAGTCCAACGGAGGCCTAAGCAGGAAGAGGGGGGATAGACGATTCCAATATCCCGAGAATCTCCCCCAGTGGAGACCACCAATGAGACAACACTTCTAGGAGGAGAGGAGGAATGGTAACCGGCAGGAGGGAGGCCGAAGAGGAGGAAGAAGGGAGATAATGACCATCGCCCGCCAAGACAACAAACGGTGTCGGAGGGAGCAGCAGGCGATGCATCAGGAGGCAGAGATTCCCCTCTATTGCGACATCCATCGAGTAGAGGGGCACGAGACATTGGCTTGCCCTGAGTTTTGGGAAGCAATGAGGAGGTTGGAAGCAAGAGTAGCGGAGAGGGAGCAGCAAAGACAGGAGGCCCCGGTGGGGCAGGTAGCATTCCAAGCTCCAGTGAGGAGGAGGAATGAAGATCGCGTCGACCTGGGAGGTCAGGATAGGTGATACATGGCCCAGGAGGTGGGCATGTAGGGGTGATCAACGGAGGGGCTGGGCTCAGAGCTTCCCGTAAGGGAAGTCTCCACCATATCTATCGGAAGAATGTCGCCTTGACGTCACAGAACCCGCCGCCGTTGGAAGAGATCACCTTCTCGTAGGAGGATATGCTGGGGAACGAGAATCCCTTCCATGACGCCTTGGTGATTCAAGTTGCCATCGAAACTTCATCGTCGACTATATCCTCTCGGATAACTGGAGCTCGGTGAACGTCATTTTCAAGAGAACCTTCGTCGGGCTTCAGGTAGAAGCGTCTCAGGTCCACGCTGCAGATGGACCCCTCTTTGACTTCTCCGGAGAGAAGAAAGAGGTGGAAGGGGCTGTGGAACTTCTGGTTACACTCGGCGGGACGTCGATCCAATGCCGCTTCATCATCATCGACGCGTCGAGCGGATACAATTCCATCTTCGGGCGGCCCCTCATCAACTATTTCAAGGCCGTTTCATCGTCATACCACCAGTGCTTGAAGTACTGCTGGGGAGATGTTCAGATCATGATCAGGGGAGATCCCAAGGCCTCCAGGGAGTGCTACCTGAATGTTGTCAGCACCATCAGCTGGATGGGTGACGCGGAGAAGCTGGAGGAGCTGTTGGAGAAGGAGAAGGGGTTGTGTGCTGCTGAAGAGGTGGAGGAGGTGGAAGTGATCTCTCAGGGAGGAGAGTCGGGACTGCTGAAGGTTGGAGGATCCCTGCCGCTGGAAGGGAAGATAGAGATGACCGCTTGCCTGCAGGGCAATGTTGACGTCTTCGCATGGAGCGCCGCCGAGATGCCAGGGGTCGACGCCGATGTTGTCTGCCATCGTCTTAACCTGGATCCCGCGGTGACTCCTGTTCATCAGAAGCAGAGGAAGAGCGCTGCCATGCTGGCCAAACCGATCAAGGAGGAGGTAGAGAAACTGCTGGAGGCGGGTTTTGTCTCGGAGATCCAGTATCCAGGCTGGGTCTCCAATGTTGTAATGGTGAAAAAGCCTGGAGGGGGCTGGCGTCTATGTATCGACTTTTCCATGTTGAATAAAGCTTGCCCGAAGGATTGCTACCACTTGCCTCAAATTAACGGGCTGGTTGATTCCGCCGTCGGATATCCAGTGATGAGTTTTCTTGATGCTTTTTCAGGGTATCACTAGATCCGGATGCATCCCCCCAACTGCCGCGACGTCTCCTTCATAACCAGCAATGGTTGTTATAGCTACAAGATGATGCCCTTCGGGCTCAAGAATGCGGACACGACTTATCAAAGGATGATGGATCAAATCTTCAAGTGGCAGAAGGGGCGGGACCTGGAAGTCTATGTAGACGATCTTCTCGTCAAGAGAAAAAGCGTTGCGGAGCACATAACAGATCTGGTGGAGACCTTTGCTACCCTGATGAAGTACAAGATGCGACTCAACCCGGCTAAGTGCATCTTCGGTGCAGGAAGGGGAAAGTTCCTAGGTCACCTCCTCACTCCTAGGGGGTGGAACCTAATCTAGATAAAGTGAAGGCCATTCTAGAGATGGCGTCTCCAAAGGATCCCAAGGAGGTTCAAAGGTTGACGGGAAGGCTAGCAATCTTTAGTCATTTTTTATCCAAGGCAGGGGAGAAGTGTTCCCCATTTTTCAAGACTCTTTGGGGGAACCAAAAGTTCGAGTGGACCGCGGAGTGTGAGGAGGCTTTCGAAAAACTCAAGCAATAACATACCCAAGATCCTCTCCTCCAAGGCCCACGGGGTAACGAAGATCTCTTTCTCTACTTGGGAGTCGGATCAGAGACAGTTAGCTCGGTGTTGGTCCGAGAGGAAGGCAAGAGGCAGCTCCATGTCTATTATGTGAGTAGAGTGTTGCAGTAAGAGAAAATGAGATATCCTATCTTAGAGAAGTTGGTGTTTGCTTTGGTAGTTTCGACTCAGAGGCTCCGTCTGTATTTTCAGGCTCACTTCATCAGGGTCGTCTCTGATCATCCTCTACGTAGTATCCTGGATGGAGTGGAGCATTCTGGCAGACTGGCTAAGTGGGCGGTGGTGCTTATCGAGTTTGATATCTCTTACTCTCCAAGGGTAGCAATCAAGGCGCAGGCAGTGGCGAATTTTCTTGCCGACTTCTCAACCGAGGTGGAAGGAGAGGAAGGCTTTTCTAGCCCAGCTTCCTGGAAGATGTTTGTGGATGGGGCTTCAGGCAGGTATTCCATGGGAGCCGGAGTCGTGCTTGTGAGCCCCCAGGGAACTAGGATCGAGCAAGCAGTCGAGATCCTCTTCCATATTACCAATAATCAGGCGGAGTACTAAGGTATGGTTGTCGGCTTGCGTCTCTCCAAGGAGTTGGAAATTCGAGATATCAGAGCTTTCACCGACTCGATGGTAGTCGCGTCTCAAATCAAAGGCAAGTTCGAGGTGAATTATCCAATCCTGCAGAGATACTTAATCAAAGTGAAAGGTCTGATCGTGGGGTTTCAGTCTTTCTTCATCGAGCATGTACCCCGAGAAGAGAATTCAAAAGCCGACTACCTCGCCAAATACGGTCCCCGGGCTGGGGGTACCGTGACTGAACTGTTCCGACCATCCATCGAAGAGGGGAAGATGATGGAGATCAAGCAGAGGGCATCATAGAGGGACCCGTTTATTTCCTTTTTGGCAACAGGTCAGGTTCCTGCCAGCGAGGGAGATCAGAGGAAGTTTTGTTACAAAGCCGCATATTACTTGCTGCAGGAAGGAGAGCTCTATCGTAAAACCATCTCAGGTACTCTGGCTCGGTGTTTGTCGGAGATCAAAGTCCCTCGTGTCTGGGAGGAGATTCACTTGGGAGAGTGTGGCATCCACTCGGAAACTCGCACCCATGAACAAAGAATTCTATGGCACGGATATTTCTGGCCCACCATTCGAAAGGATGCAGAAGCCTTCTCCAAGAAATGTCCCCAATGTCATCTCTTAGCGCCTCTTCGACAACAGCCAGCTCAACATCTACGCTCGATCACTGCTCCATGGCCCTTCGCTATCTGGGGGATGGACTTGATCGGCCCTTTTCCTCAAGCAAGCGGACAGAGGAAGTTCGTCCTTGTCATGATCGATTACTTCTCCAAATGGATCGAGACAAAATCTCTGGCTAAGACCACTTCGCAAATTGTAAAGAACTTCATTTGGGGAGAGATTGCATGTAGGTTTGGAATTCCTCTCGCCATCGTCACCAACAATGGGCCACAGTTCGCCAGCCTGAAGTTAGAGGACTTCTGCAAGCAGCTAGGGACGGATCTTCGATTCGCCTCTATGCATCATCCTCACAGCAACAGACAAGTGTAAGCCGCCAATAAGTTGATCATCAACCTCCTAAAGAAGAAAGTCACCAACTTGAAAGGCAATTGGGCAGAGCAGCTCCCCTCAGTCCTTTGATGAGAACAACTCCAAACTCGGCTACGGGGGAAACTCCGTTCAAGTTATCCCACGGTTCTGAGGCACTCATCCCAGTGGAGTTTGAGGTTTGGAACCCGAAAGTCATAGCAGCTGGGGACGACAACGAGGAATGGTGCTTGGAGAATGAAGACGCTCAAAGGCTCTCGCTGGATTTTGTGGAAGAGCTTCGTGACTTGGCCTCCATCCGCCAAGAGGAGATCAAGCGGCGCATGGCAAAACACTTTGACAAGAATGTCCGCCTGAAACATTTCCTCGCTGGGGATCTGGTCATGAAAAAGGTGGACGCCGCAGGAAGAGGAAAAACAGTTGGCAAGTTGCATCCTAATTGGGAAGGTCCCTTCATCGTCCAAGAAGTCTTGGCCACCGGAGGCTATTATCTTCAGGATCAGATTGGAGAGCAGTTGGGAGGTACTTGGAGCGGGGATGACCTGAAAAGTTTCTATCCCTAGTGGTTAATGCTGTATTTTACTTGTACATGTTTTCATACATATATATACAGATAGTGGCAACTATTTTGGTTTCTCTTTTGTGCTATTTCATCTCAAGATTTCTGAGGCCTTAAGGTTCTGCTCCGAGATCGATCCGAGAAACCGGCTGACGACCTGTTCCTCCTAGATATTCCAGTGCGGACGATGGGACGATGCCTCGGGTTATAAGTGCCCTTGTAAGACCGGACCCCTGCATTGACAGCCGAGATCAGATCCCCCCTTGCATGTCGGCCTAGCTACACCTGATTGCATCTCTCCTCCGACTGGAGGAACTAGCAGAAATAGGTTTGGACTCCAATCTCATGGATTCGAGGAAGGATCGACCTTTTCGAGCTCTCATTCGGGCAACAACCCTTCAATTATTTCTAAAGGCTGGATAACCGACCAAAGAGCAGGGATAGGCCCATGAGAATATGTTAGTCGCGAGTGCGTCCTGGAGGATCCTCAGAAAAACATTACCCCTCGCTCATGCATGTACGCTCATAGCCAGACCATAGAGCTGGAATTATTTCAATGGTTAGATTGGGAAACTTGCCTTTGACCTGTTTCTCTTAGATAGCCCAGTGTGGATGATGGGGCGATGCCTCCGGAAGCACTCTTGTAAGATCGAGCCTCTACAATGACGGCCGAGATCAGCTCCCCCCTTGTATGTCAGCCTAGGTACCCCCGACCGCATCTCTCCTCCGACTGGAGGAACTATCAGGAACAGGGTTGGACGCCAACCTCCCAACTCAACGGCGGTGAGATCATTGTTCTCTTTATAATTTCTTCATCCTTAAAGATATTGATGCACTTGATTCATTGGCAGTCTCTTAAGCAGCAGGAAAAATGACTCCAAGAATGTTTCAAGTCCTCGAGTGGTAGTGTCGCCGTAAGTCCAAGTCCCTGCACGAGCTCATCTCCTGCATATTAGCCAAGGACCTCCTCGATTGAGATCAAGATCCTCGTTGGAGTGATGTCGTAGTCCGAGATCTTTGTACGAGCTCCTTTCCTGCAGACCGACTACTTGTCTTCCCGAGTCGACTTACACCACTCTAGTTGAGCAAGGCTCCTGACAGCTGTCGACTCCAACGATGTTTCAAGTCCTCGGGTGGTAGTGTCGTCGTAAGTCCAATTCGCTGCACGAGCTCCTCTCCTACATATTGTCCAAGGACCTACTTGAGTGAGATCAAGTTCCTCGGTGGAGTGATGCCGCAGTCTGAGATCTCTGTATGAGCTCCTCTCCCGCAGACTGACTACTTGCTTCCCCGAGTCGACTTACACCACTCTAGTTGAGCAAGGATCCTGAGAGCTGTCGACTCCAACAATGTTTCAAGTCCTCGGGTGGTAGTGTCGTCGTAAGTCCAAGTCCCTACACGAGCTCCTCTCCTGCATATTGGCCAAGGACCTCCTCGAGTGAGATCAAGTTCCTCGGTGGAATGATGTCGTAGTTCGAGATCTCTATACGAGCTCCTCTACTGCAGACTGACTACTTGTCTCCCCGAGTCGACTTACACCACTCTAGTCGAGCAAGACTCCTGAGAGCTGTCGACTACAACAATGTTTCAAGTCCTCGGGTGTTAGTGTCGCCGTAAGTCCAAGTCCCTGCACGAGCTCCTCTCCTGCATATTGGTCAAGGACCTCCTCGAGTGAGATCAAGATCTTTGCTGGAGTGATGTCGTAGTCCGAGATCTCTGTACAAGCTCCTCTCCTGCAGACCGACTACTTGCCTCCCCGAGTCGATCGATTCCCACCCCCAGTTGAGTTAGGCTCCTGCTGGGTGTCGACT
Source organism: Platanthera guangdongensis (assembly GCA_039583875.1). Classification (NCBI taxonomy): domain Eukaryota; kingdom Viridiplantae; phylum Streptophyta; class Magnoliopsida; order Asparagales; family Orchidaceae; genus Platanthera; species Platanthera guangdongensis. The sequence goes on along the minus strand of CM077151.1, from coordinate 75,847,120 downwards.
GATTCCCACCCCCAGTTGAGTTTGACTCCTATTGGGTGTCGACTACTCCCAACCACCAAGCAAGCTCAGCTCCTCATAAGGTGTCGGCTCTGGTCTTCGATCCAGTTAGGATTAACTCCGTAAAAATAAATAATTGTGTAGGTGCAGGCATACTTTGGCAAGTGTGTGGGCAGGTCTTGGCGAGTATGCGAACAGGTCTTGGCAAGTACATGAGTACGACTTGGCAAGCGTGCGAGTATGTTACGGCGAGTATACGTGCATGACACAGGCGAGTATCGGGAAGCGAGTTTTTGGAACGACTATGGTCCTGCGATTAATAACTACGTGACTATGAATGATGTCAGCGCACGGGTAAAATGTCACGAGCACTCATCCTCCCCAAGCCTATGAGCCTAGCGAGCATCATCAACCAACAAAACATGCAAACAAAGGATGACAACGGTAATTCAAACTTGTATTAATATACATATAAAAAAATTTACAAGTTTACAAAATTTGGCTAACTGCTATGTGCGAGCATGACGAATATCGGCGAGAAACTAGGACTCATCGTCGCCAGTATCGGACCGATATTTGTCGTCTCCAATATCAGCGTCTTCCTCTTCCTTGCCGCCTTCCTCGCTCTCCTCCTCATCACTGCTGCTCCTTCAACTGCTGCTGCTACCGCTGCCACTGCTGCTGGAGCCCGATGATGGAGAAGGTAGGCGATCCGGCGAGGTCGACTCATATGCTAGCAGTTCGGGGATGAGCTCGTCAACAGTGAGCTGCTTCTCCCCCTCGGCGAGCTGGCCGTTGAGCCTTAGCCTCGCGAGCATGACATTTCCCGCAGCGCGAGCTATCTCGCAGCGGACCGACGACCTCTCCTTCCAGAGAGTGCGAGATCTCTTGATCGCATAATGAGGGTCATCCTCTGGCCACGACGCGTCTTGCTGAGGAGCTGAAGAACTCGCGCCTCCCTCGAGTGCAGTTAGGCGAATCTCCATCTCGGCGGCGCGGACTTGGGCCGCCTCCAAATCCGCCCGAGACTTGGCAAGTTTCGCCTCGCACTCAGAGAGCTTCTTGGCGGCCTCAATCTCAGCAGCCTGCGATAAAGAATAGAAAGTCAGCCAAATGAATCCAAGTCCAACGCCAGCAAGGTCGCGTGAGGGAAGCGACTTACCTCATACTCTCGCCAGCGGACCGATTCCATGCCGAGGTCAATAGCCTTTTTGGTGACGACCTTCAGTGTCGTCGTCGTCTCCAACAACTTCCTTGCTGAATAGTGCCCCAGCTTGACAGCTCGTGCGAGCGAGCATGAGGCCTGCTGGGTGAGATCCTCCGTGTTGAGCTCCATCATGGACTCAGCATCAGCTCGCCCATACATCACATGGAGGATGGCGAAGGCCTCTTACTTGTCCTCCCAGTGAAAGAAATTGTACCTAATCACCTAGAGGGGGGTGAATAAGTGACTTAATCTTTTTAAACTTTTAGGCAGATTATATCACAGATTTATAACTAATTCTTCACAGCAATCAATCGACAATTACAGAATAAACATGCACACAGTGAACACACAGATTTTTAGTGGTTCCCCAAGGTTTGGGTACATCCACTTTCCCCCTTCGCCTATCTAGTAGTGTACTAGATTCGGCCAAACTCCTCCACTATTCTTCAGATCCTCAGATCTTACACTCAGAACCCCAAATGGTTCCTACAGCTCAGGCCCAAGGCCCTACAACTCAGTCTTCTCCAAAGACCTACACTCAGCCACAAGGCCTACACTCAGCCACAAGGCCTACACTCAGCCACAAGGCCCTCCTACACTCAGGCACACAGGCCCTACCACTCAGCCTTTATAATTACAGGCTTACAACTCAGATCCCTAAGGATCCTACCAGAAATTAAGAATACAATGTATATACCTACAACTCTAAATAGAGAGAAGAGTTGACAGGTTCTTGATGAGTTCTTGGAAGAACTCTGCTGAGATCAACCACACTTGGCTTTCTTCAAAGCTTCTTGAATATAGAACACAATAGGGTTGATACTCTCTGCAGCTGATCTTCAATCACTGCAACTTAAGAATCAGACCTTGATCTGAAACCTTCTTCACAGCCTGGTTCCAACGGCTGTCTTCTTGGAAGGAGCTCTCTCTCTCCAACTTCTTAGATCTTCACTTGTAATGATTCTTCAATGAATAACTTGATCTTGTGTGTATATTCTTTTTCTGTTGACAGAATAGGCCTATATATAGGCCTTCTTCATGGTGACCGGCTGATCCGGTTCCTAACAGCTTTCTGACAACTCTGACAGTTGCAGTAGACCGGCTGGAATGGCAGCTGTCATGTCATCCAGTCACTTCTTGAAATATCTGTAACTGTCTGAAAGTGTCGAGACAATCTGTCTTTAAGTGTCGACACTTATAGACTAAGTGTCGACACAAGTAGACTAAGTGTCGACACTAGCCTTCAAGGTGTCGACACAACTCCTTGTGTTGTAGAAATTTCTTCTCGACACTGCTTCTTCATCATGTGTCGACACTGATATTGTGTGTCGACACAACTCCTTGTTCTTCAGTACTTTGTTGATTTCTTGTAAGAGTCGACACAACTCCTTTGTGTCGACACATCTTCTTGTGTTGAACTTGTTAAGTGTCGACACATCTTTTTGGTGTCGACACATGCCTTCAGTGATGATACTTTTGCTGATTGTCGACACATCTGCTTGATGTCGACACTTGTACTTAGTCTTCATAGAATTTTGCTGAGTGTCGATACAGCTCCTTGTGTCGACACTTTCTTCATGTGTTGAGACTTCTGCTGTGTGTCGACACATTCTTCTTCTGTTGAGACTTTGGTTGTGTATCGACACATCTCCTTTGTGTCGACACTTGTACTTAGAATTTGTTGAACTTTGATGAGTGTCGACACAGCCTCCTAGTGTCGACACTTTCTTCATGTGTTGAGTCTTCTGCTGTGTGTCGACACATACTTCATCATGTCGACACTTATACTTAGACTCTGCTGACTTTTGCTGAGTGTCGACACAACCTCCAAGTGTCGACACTTTCTGATGTAGACACAGTTCCTCTGGGTGTCGACACTACTGCTAAGTGTCGACACAACTTCACTGGACTTTTCTTCATTGAGTGTCGACACAACCTGTATGTGTCGACACTTTCTATCTGGTGTCGACTCTGCATCCCTAGTGTCGACACAATGACTCCAAGTGTCGACACTGCTTGTCTGGCTGTCGACACAAGTCTTCTTAAGTATCGACACTTTGCTCCTGGGTGTCGACACATGGACTTAGAATCTTTTCAGCTTTCCCTGTAAATACTTGACCTGCACAACTAAACTCAAAACACATCAAATACATTTTGATGTATATCATTGAGTAGGGTGAGGCTTCTTCAAATCAGATACATTTAATCCAATATACCCAACAATCTCCCCCTATTTGGAGAAGTCATAACCCTTAGTCAATGATATACACAATACATAACAAAATCACAGTATGATGTAAAACAGGATTATATAACAGGGTAAATTCATAAACATGTAATAAACAAAACATGTATATACCAATATCTTAGAACAAGAATATAACATATTTCACATAGTTCTAAGAACTTCAACATTTTCATTATCAAAAGTTTACAGAAAGTTTTAATACAAGTGATTACACATAGCAAACTTAAGATAATTCTATTCTATTTCTTCTCAGTCTCCTTGATCACTTTGCCCTTTCCAGATTGTATTTTTGCTTGAACAGGGGCTTCAACATCTTCAGCAGCAGCAGGCTTCTTGCCTTTAAGATCCTTCTTTGTCTGCTCTTCAGCCTTGATCTTTTGCCTCTCAAAGTAATGATAAGGCTTGGGAAAGTACTTGCTAGGCTCCTGGGCAGTAGGAGGTAGCTTTCCCATCTTTGCCTTTCTTCTATACTACACAATTGCTTCTTGTCTGTTCTCATGCTTCCTCCACTCTACATCAGAATACCATTTGCCTCTTTCCACAATATTATCTTTGGCAGCCTTCCATGCAGTCAGAATGATATTCCTTGAAGTGGGGCTCCACTGTTCAAAATCAGGCCTTTGTTCAGCTTGCTCTCTGAACCTCTTCTTAGACAATTTGGCTTCTTGTTCTTTCTGCAAAGCTTCTTGTAAAGCCTCAGATACCGGCTGAACTACTTTTTCTATGATGACATTTTGCTTTCCCTCAGGTGGGCTATACATAGACTGTATATCTGCATGTATCATATCAAAGTCTGGTGGAGGGTAAATGACTTGAGCCACTTCAGCTTGCTCCCCTCCAAGATATGCAGGATGAATCCCAGACTCTGCTACATTGTCATCATCACACAATGGAGGATATCCAAGGGTGGCTCTGATGGAATTGGAAATCCATTTTGCATGATCAGAGCTGGCTTTGACTAACACCCTCTCCCCCTTTATGACTTCTCTTTCCATGTGATCCCTTAGATCATCTTTCTGAAACCTTATTTGGGCATCCAAATAGTTTACTCCATCCTTAAAGTAAGGTTTCAACCTTTGGAGTTTTTCAGTGATCAGCTTCTGAGAATCTTGAATTGCAGAAGTTACAGCAGTTAGGCTCTCTTGCAGTGCTTTGTCAAATTCCTCTTTGGCAGTGGTCAGGGCTGCATTCTGGGCAGTTGCTATATTCTTAAGTTCAGTTACAATAGCATTGTGGGAAGCTGTCAAATTATCATTCATCCTTATTTAATTCTCCAGAACATAGCCTTGCTTTACTTCAAGTTCAGCCACTTGAGCTTTGATTTTCTCTTGATGTGTAGCCAAGTACACCACTGCATTCCCTCCCTTATGGAAGCAGTCAGTCATCTCCTTCTTATTTAGATTCATTTCAAATCTAATGGACTTAATGTCTTGTGCAAGATCAAACTATAAAGACTTATGCCCCTCATCCATATATGTTTCTATTGCTTTCCTTTGCTCATCAAGCTTTATCTGCATAGCAACCATCAGAGAACTGTAATCTACAGATGGTGCTGGCTGTGGTGTAGGCTGTGGTGCAATGGTTTGCAGAGCTTTCTTATAATTTTGGCTTCTCCTCTTGAAGACTTGAAACTTTCTCTTTTTAGCTCTGGCAGCCTCCTTATCTTCAGAAGCAGATGTGCTTGCAATATCAACCCTGTCTTTAGGGCTTGGAGGTAACTCCTTCTGCACTTCAGGTTCCTTCCTTGTAATTTCCTCAACAATAACTACTTGCTCCCCCTCAACATGAGCATTCTCCCCCTCAGCAGCAGCACTTTATTTCCCAAAGTCTGTTTGTAGAAGATCTGGGAATAGCTCTTCTAGGGTGAATTCTTGTGGAGGATGGGGTGGAGAAACTCTTATCTCATCAGCAACTTGATCAGATATCACTTGATCTGCAACGGATGTGTCCTCCATGACAACATCTTGGGGTTGGCTATGTGTTTGTGTTTGCTGATTAACATCAGATAGCTTTTCAGTTATAACTTCACTCTCAATAAGGAAATCTAATTGGTTGATTTCAATGATTACCTCAAGAATAGTTTGAGTATCTCTTTCACTTTCTAGAGGTGTTGGCTCTTCAACCAGTAGAGGCTCCCCCTGGATGGAATCCTAGTGATGTGGGCTAGCCTATGGTAGCTCCCCCTGCCTCTCTGCATCATCTTGTCTAGCTGGAGACTTTCCAGCAATTCCAGTGTCTTCTTCATCAGGAGTGAACACTACTTGTTCCTCAGAACTGCTTGATGATTCTTGAGCCACAGGGGCTGATTTCTTCTTTTTCTTTAGGGGTGTTTCCTTCTCAGGAGTGGGCATTTCCTTGGTCAAAACTCTATCCCATCTAGAGAAGATTCTCATGTCCATTCTTCTCATGTGGTTGATTTTTGATCCAGCAGCTTGACTCATAACCTCTGGTATACTACCAGCCAAGTAAAGACTTAGAATTCTACCCAAATTGGGTTTCTTCAGGCTCTCCTTAATCTTCTCAAACACTACTATAGACCAATCAGTATTTAGTTGGAAGATTAACCTTGTCATTAGACTGAACATATGAGCTGAAACTCTATCATGCCCTCCAGGCTTGCTCAAGATCACCTTACCAACAATTTCAGAGAGAAATTTGCCTTGACCGTTCATGCCTTTTCTGTTGAACACAGAACCTATCTTCAGGTTGGAATTCAGTCCACACCATCTCAAAGCTTCTCTTGTCTTAGATGCAGAAACATCTTCTTCCTCCTTGGTTCTTGGAAGTTGTAGTACTTTCCTCAGACTTTTAGGAGAAACTTTCACCTTAGCCCCATGAACCCTTGACTTTATCTTGAGTCCAGATTCATCTATTGTAGCGCCATTCAGGAATTCTAGAACTTCTTTCTTCCATACCTTGGTCGGCTCTGAAACAAGAAAATCTAACCCTGAGTTTGCAACTAGGGTTACCACATCCTTGATCTCTGGTTCTGCGTCATCAAACGCATGCCGCACTAGTTCATATCCTTCATTCACGTTCTCTTCGATCTTGGGCGCCATTAGGGTTTGAAGAATTTGAATTGGGAGAAGAGAGGTGTCGACACACAAGTTTGGTCTCGAAACTTTAGTGAGCGTGTCGACAGACAATGGCGAAATCCTAGTTATACCTTTCTAGGATTGAAGATGAAAGGGCGCGTCAAAATACTTAAATTGTGTCGACACTGTTGAAAAGTGTCGACACAGACTTATAATGTCTCGACACCTATGTGTCGACACAAGTATAGTCGACAGAATATATGTGTCGACACTTGTTTATGTGTCAACACCACTTAACTCGACACTTAGTCGAGACTTTACTGGTTTAATTCTGCATAAAGTCTAAGTGTCGACACCACCTTGGATGTGTCGACACCTATCCTGTATGTGTCGACACTAATTTTCTGAAGTGTCGACACCAACTTCCTAGATGTGTCGACACCTTTTCTCTGAAGTGTCGACACCACTTTTCTGTCTCGATACAGACAACTCTGTGTGTTGACACTATTTTACTTATGCTAAGTTTATCATACCTAATTCAATTTTAAACCTATTGAATTTGGTTTCTTCTAAAGACTTAGTATACATGTCAGCTAGTTGATTATCTGTATTCACATACTCTAGTGAAATATCTTCTTTTTCAACATGTTCCCTTAGAAAATGATAGTTTATTTCAATGTGTTTAGTTCTACTATGGGAAACAGGATTGTTTGCAATAGATATAGCACTAGTAGAATCACAAAATAGTGGTGTTCTACTTACCTGAATACTATAATCCTCAAGCTGATATTGTATCCATAGAAGTTGAGCACAGCAACTTCCTGCAGCCACATACTCTGATTCTGCTGTGGAGATAGCCACACTTATTTGCTTCTTGCTACTCCATGAAATCAGTCTTCCACCTCGGAATTGACAGGTACCAGTTGTACTCTTCCTATCTTCTTTGCAGCCTGTAAAATCTGCATATGAATAACCTGTCAGTTCAAAGTCTCCATTCCTAGGGTACCATAGGCCTAGATAAGGAGTGCCATTAAGATATCTCAGTATCCTTTTGACTGTTGTCAAATGAGACTCTTTAGGGCAAGCTTGGTACCTAGCACAGACACATATAGCATACATGATATCTGGTCTACTTGCAGTCAAATAGAGTAGGGAGCCAACTATCCCTCTATACAAAGTCTCATCTACAGGTTTCTCTGCATCATCTTTGCTAAGAGACATACTTGACCCCATAGGAGTCTTCATGGTACTGGATGAATCCATACCATACTTCCTTATCAGTTCTAGGGTGAACTTAGACTGGCATATGGATAAACCATTCTCAGTCTGTCTAACTTGGAGACCCAAGAAGAACTTAAGTTCCCCCATACTGCTCATCTCAAATTGTCCTTGCATAAGTTTTGCAAAGACTACTTTCAGTAGACCCAAATATGATGTCATCTACATATATTTGAACTAGTATGATCTTGCCTCTGGATTCCCTAAGAAATAAAGTCTTGTCTATTTTCCCCCTTGTGAATTTATTCTCAATGAGGAAACTAGACAGTGTTTCATACCAAGCCCTAGGGGCTTGTTTTAACTCATACAAAGCCTTCCTAAGTCTATAGACATAATTAGGTTGAGTTGAATCAACAAAACCTGATGGCTGTTCCACATAGACCTCTTCCTTTAGATTACCATTCAGAAAAGCTAACTTAACATCCATTTGGTATACTTTAAATCCTTGATAGGTTGCATAGGCCAAGAACATCCTTATTGCCTCCAGTCTGGCTACTGGAGCAAAGGTTTGATCAAAGTCAATACCTTCTTCTTGCTTATATCCCTTAGCAACCAGTCTTGCTTTGTTCTTAATAATCACTCCATGTTCATCCATCTTGTTCCTAAAGATCCACTTGGTTCCAATTATGTTGTGGTCTTTTGGTTTAGGAACAAGTTCCCAGACTTTGCATCTCTTGAACTGATTCAGTTCCTCTTGCATTGCCTCAATCCAATGAGGGTCTAGGATGGCTTCTTCAAATTTCTTTGGCTCTACTTGGGATAGAAAACTGGAGTAGAGCATTGCACTCAGATTTCTGCTCCTTGTTTGTACCCCTTGTCTTAGATCACCAATAATTTGATCTGCTGGATGATCTCTTAGATGTCTATTAGCTGGTGGCAGCCTGGCTTCAGGTTGAACTCCTTCAGCTTCTTCAACTTGCTGCACTCCATGGTCTTCTTCTGCATCAGGTGCATGTAGTACTCCCCTGGACAACAATCACTATCTTCTACTTGCTGTCTTGCAGTAGGTCCTTCTTCTATAGTTAGCTTGTCCATCTTCTCAGTCACACCTGTGGAGCTGCAAATACTACTAGACAACTCATTGTTAATAAGTCTAGCTTCATCAAATACCACATGAACTGACTCCTCTACAACTTGTTTAGTCAAGTTGTAGACCCTATAAGCCTTAATATTGTTGTTGTACCCAACAAAGATCCCCTCTTGGGATTTGGCAGCAAACTTGGTTAAGTAAGACTTACCATTGTTAAGTATATAACATTTACAACCAAAGATCCTGAAATAGGATAGATTTGGTTTTCTGCCTTTCACAATCTCATAGGGGGTCTTATTGTGGCTTTTAGTAATGGTAGCCCTATTAATTACATGGCATGCAGTATTAACTGCCTCAGCCCAGAAATATTCTGGGAGAGATATGCCACTTAATAGGGTTCTACCAGCCTCAATCAAGGTTCTATTTTTCCTTTCAGCAATACCATTTTGCTGAGGTGTTCTAGGTGAAGAAAATTCCTGAAATATCCTAAATTATTCACATAGCTTTGTCATACTATCAGACTGAAATTCAGTACCATGGTCACTTCTTATTTTGACCACTGTACTGTCTAACTCATTCTGAATTTGTTTGACAAAGCTATAAAAGATATTAGGTGTTTCAGATTTCTGTCTAAGGAAGAACACCCAGGAAAACCTTGAGTAGTCATCTACTACCACAAAAGTATAGACCTGTTGGGTTTTCTCTAAAGGGGTGGCACAACAGTTGTGCACGCAGCGGAAAAATAAACATCAAGAAAACCCAAAAGAAATAGATCGGGCCATGACTGTTGAATCAAGAAGTTAGCAAAACTAGGGCAAAAATTACCTCGGTGGCGTTGAGTCACAACTCAACGGAGATGCTCCAAATTTCTTCTTCCTGCTAGCGGCGAGTTCTACGTGGAATAATGTCCACGTTTCTGCAGAAGTCCACACGAGCGGGAGAACACCAGGCTTTCCGTCACACGGAAGATCGGGATGGAGAAGACCGCACCTCTGTTATTCCACGGACTGCTAGGTCCGCGTCAGGAAGAGCAGCACCAGCGACGGTCGCCGGAGAAGAGGAGGTCAGCGGAGCAATCACGGCGGCGGCGGAACGCTTCCGTCGGCGGCGGAATAGGGATCGGGGAAACGATCGCGGAACAGCTTCCGTCAAAATCGATTTGATCGGTAGTAAAAGCACACACCCCTGAAAACCCTAAGTGTCCTATTTATACCAAAGGTATAAATAAACCCAGGAAAATCGCTATCCGCAGACCACCCCGAAATAGGGTTCAGAATCGGCGAGTATCAATCGGCGAGAGTCGGCGAGAATCGGCGAGAATCGATCAGCGAGCATCACCATGGATCAGCGAGAATCAGAGTACAATACTCGACGATTCTCGCCGATCGTCGAGCATCACTTGACGATACACGTCGAATCTCGTCGACCGTCGAGCCGCGGTCGACGATACTTGTCGAAGTCGTCGATCATCGAGAATCAACATATTGATTCTCGACGATTCTCGTCGATCGGCGAGAATCAAAAAGATGATTCTCGTCGATCGGCGGGAATCCGAAAGACGACGATCGACGAATGCTATCGACCCTCGGACGACAGTCTTACCAGCCCTCCAAGGCAACATTTGCCCAAACCGACGATCCTTTAAGACAACACTTTGCCCATGACCCCATTCAGGTTGGTGATTGGTAACCTTTACCAACACAGTCAGTCATCCAACTTCTCCACAGCTCTTATGTGCGACCCTGCAGGCTCATATCGCGTTGGCAGTGAGATTACATGTTTGATCACTTCCAGATCACAATGATAACTCTAACAGACTCCCACTTGATCTCGAAAGCATCAAAGAAAAAACCTCACAAATAATGAGTGGCATCTAGCAATGCATCATTGCTCCCCAAGCAATAAGAGTTCATAACTCATAAGCCTTTATGACCAATGTATCAGCGTTGTCTTTGTCCCTTTGTCCCTTACATCCGGAAAGAACTAGAGGCATGGACCGTGTCACCCTCGTAATAGCTCAATCCAAGTTTTCTTGATCCAGGACGAACTTCCAGAGAATGGTGAGCCCAATATCACATATTGACTCAACCAAGCATGGCCATGCATTTCTCAGTCCAGTTCCATCAAGGGGCCCATGGATGCAACTCTTGTCATACAGGAGGACAAATTCCATATCTGCTCACACACAAACACCCAAATGATTCGTAACATGCCCAACAACCACCCTTATCATCAACCTTTCTCAAGGAAGACTTTAGATGGCATCAAAGCACGCTCTTCCTCACTTGATGAATGCTGTGACTTCAGGTCAAAGGACCACAACACCATTGTCAATTGAGACCTACTCGTGACACTATTGGATGACAATCCACAGAGTAGTCTTAGGTTGGGTCTGTCCAGTACAACTTGTTCACTAACAAGTACCCACGTGATGACTTGATATCACAATATCATGACCTGTGAGAACCGGTCATCAGTCAACACACGTGCTAGTCTTCATGCACCATCATCACCCTTAGCTTCTATGATGATACTCGACCAGGGACCTTTAAGAATGAAGCTTCAAATAAATCACGGGATCTCACATTCAAGTCACGTACTTGATGTCCCATGGAAGCGAACATTCTAAGGGTATCTATTATGTTAACATTTAACTATCATATATAGAAAAACTCATAATAAAAGAATTTGCCATTAATTATAAGAGAAAAATTAGGTACACAGTTCATCATATGAACAAACAGCCAACAAAAATAAGATTACATGCAACCCACAAGATTCTCGCTAGAGTTGATCATTTAGGTATCGTATACCCATCGATCTAGTATGACCATCATGCTTTCTCTACGCGAGAGGCTTTGTCAGTGGATCCGCAATATTCTCCTCAGTCGGCACTCTGCAAATGTTTACATCTCCTCGTTCGACAATCTCACGAATAAGATGAAACCGCCGAAGTATGTGCTTGGAGCGCTGATGAGATCTAGGTTCCTTAGATTGTGCAATTGCACCATTGTTATCACAGTAGAGAACTACGGGACCAACAATGCTAGGAACTACATCAAGCTCGCCGATGAATTTCCTAATCCATACAGCCTCCTTCGCCGCATTAGCTACTGCGATATACTCGGCCTCTGTTGTAGAATCAGCAACTGTCTCTTGCTTGGAACTCTTCCAGCTCACAGCTCCTCCATTCAGGCAAAACACAAAACCTGACTGAGACTTGGAGTCGTCTCTATCAGTTTGGAAGCTAGCATCCGTGTAACCACTTACAACGAGCTCTTCCTCTCCACCATACATCAAGAACACATCCTTAGTTCTTCTCAAGTACTTCAGGATATTCTTGACTGCAATCCAGTGACACTCACCGGGGTCTGACTGATACCTGCTAGTCATGCTCAAAGCAAAGGAGACATCGGGTCGAGTACATAACATCGCGTACATGATTGATCCAATTGCCGAAGCATATGGAATCAACTTCATGCGGTCCTTATCTTCACAAGACTTTGGACATTGGTCCTTAGAGAGATTCACACCATGAGACATGGGCAAAAATCCTTTCTTGGACTCAAGCATGTTGAACCGCTTCAACACCTTTTCGATGTACGTACTCTGGGTCAAACCCAGCAACTTCTTCGATCTATCTCTATAGATCTTAATACCAAGTATATAAGTCGCTTCACCCAAATCCTTCATTGAAAAGCAGTTCCCTAGGTTGTTCTTAACAACTTTCAGGGTAGGAATGTCATTCCCAATCAACAGTATGTCATCTACATACAATATCAGGAAGACAACAATGCTCCCACTGATTCGCTTGTAAACACAAGGCTCATCTTTATTCTTGATGAAACCAAACTCTTTGATTTTCTCATCAAAACGAAGATTCCAACTTCGAGAGGCCTGTTTCAGTCCATAAATGGACTTATTCAGCTTGCATATTTTAGTGGCTTCATTTGGGGATACAAAACCCTCGGGTTGTGTCATATACACTTCCTCAAGGAGGTTTCCATTAAGGAAAGCCGTTTTGACATCCATCTGCCAGATCTCGTAGTCATAATACGCAGCAATAACAAGCAATATCCTTATGGACTTTACCATAGCAACAGGGGAAAAGGTCTCATCATAGTCAATACTATGAATTTGCCTGAAACCCTTAGCCACCAGTCACCCTTTGAATGTCTGTACATTCCCATCCATGTCGGTCTTCTTCTTGAAGACCCACTTGCACCCTATGGGTCGTACCCCTTCAGGTGGTTCCACCAAGTTCCAAACTTGGTTTGCATACATGGAGTCCATTTCGGATTTCATAGCCTCAAGCCATTTGTCGGAGTCCGGTCCATTCATAGCCTCTTGGTAGGTTGCTGGTTCATCATCATGATCCATAAGCAACACATTACTTATTTGAGACACGAGAAATCCATATCTCTCAGGCTCAAACCTCGGTCTACCAGATCTACGTAGGACTTGTGTTCCCTGAGCAGGTTCTCTAGCTACAACATCTTGTAGTCCTGTCTCAGAATCCAATTCCGGTTCATTCACTACATGTGGTTCTTGAACTTCTTCAAGCTCTACCTTTTCAGTCTTTCTTGATAAGAACTCTTTCTCCAAGAAGACACCAGTACTTGCGACAAACACTTTGCCCTCAGACGGTAGGTAAAAATAATACCCTTTCATTTCCTTAGGATATCCCACCAGATAACATTTATCCGATTTGGGTTCCAGCTTGTCAGGCATTTGACGTCTCACGTATGCCTCACAGCCCCAAATTTTAATGAACGACATACTAGGACGCTTCCCAGTCCACATCTCATATGGTGTCTTCAGAACCGTTTTCGTTGGAGCGCGATTCAATGTCATTGCAGCAGTCTCTAAAGCAAAACCCCAAAAGGAAACAGGCAAGTCTGCATGACTCATCATCGAACGTACCATGTCTAACAGAGTACGATTTCTCCTCTCAGACACACCATTATGTTGTGGTGTTCTAGGTGGAGTGAGCTGTGATACAATACCACACTCTTTCAGATGATCACGGAACTCATGACTCAGGTATTCGCCACCTCGATCAGATCGGAGTGCTTTCACCCTTTTACCCAACTGGTTTTCTACTTCATTCTTGAACTCTTTGAACTTTTCAAAGGTCTCGGATTTGCACTTCATAAGATACACATATCCGTATCTACTGAAATCATCAGTAAATGTAACAAAGTAGAAATACCCACCTCTAGCCATGGAACTCATGGGTCCGCATACATCATTATGTACAACACCCAAGAGATCCTCAGCCCTCTCAGTATAACCAGTGAAAGGAGCTTTAGTCATCTTGCCTAACAAACAAGATTCGCATTGCTCAAATGATTCATAATCAAATGAGTCCAAAAGTCCATCTCTATGGAGCTTGGATATGCGCTTCTCGTTGATATGGCCCAAACGACAATGCCAGAGAAACGTAGGGTTCGAGTCATTCGTTCTTAGTCTTTTATTATTATCTACATTACAGATCAGATGGTCCAAGTTCAAAACATAAAGACCATTAAACAATTGGGCTACAACATAACAAACATCATTCTTAAATATAGAACAACAGTTGTTCTTAATTATAAAAGAAAATCCAATCATGTCCAAACATGAAATAGATATAATGTTTCTAGTTATGGCCGGAACAAAATAACAGTTATCTAGTTCTATTACAAGCCCACTGGGCAAAGAAAGATGATAAACCCCTACGGCTACAGCAGCAACTCTTGCTCCATTGTCGACGCGGAGGTCCACCTCTCCTTTACTCAGCAATCTTCTCCTTCCCAGTTCCTGCACATTTGTACAAATGTGAGAACCACATCCAGTATCCAATACCCAAGATGAAGGAGCAGAAAGGTTTATCTCTATAACGTAAATATTTGAAGCGGAAGTCATACCTCCCCTCAATTTCTGCAGACCCTCAATGTACGAAGGACAGTTCCTCCTCCAATGACCAGCCTTACCACAGTGGTGGCATTTCCCTTCCTTCACCGTGCTCTTCTTTTTCATCAGTGCTGAAGACTTGGGCTCAAGATATGACTTAGGTCCCACCTTTGTCTTCTTAGAGCCCTTGGCTTTGCCCTTGCCCTTATGCACCATCAGTATGGGGCTGGCAGGCTTGGCCTTCTTCATGTTGACTTCGGCAGTTCTCAACATGCCTAGGAGTTCGGGCAGTGTCTTGTCTATCTCATTCATGTTGTAGTTCAAGACAAACTGCTCATAACTGTCCGGCAACGATTGCAGGATCAGATCCGTGGCCAACTCTTGACCAAGAGGAAAACCCAGTCTTTCAAGGTTCTCTATATACCCAATCATCTTGAGTACGTGAGTCCCTACTGAGTCTCGAACTCCCATCTTGCACTGAAACAACGCTTTTGTGATGTCGAACCTCTCTTGACGAGCCTGCCCTTGAAACATTTTCTTGAGATGCTCGTCAATCTCCTTGCACCCCATGCTCTCATGTTGCTTCTGAAGCTCAGAGTTCATAGTGGCAAGCATAAGGCACTCGACATCTAAAGCGTCGTCAGTATACTTCTTATAAGTATCTTTCTCAGCACGGGAAGAGTTCCCGGTCGGCACCTCGGGGGGTTCTTCTTCCAAGACATAGAGCTTTCGCTCTTGCCTGAGAACAATTCTCAGGTTCCTATACCAGTCCATGTAATTTGTCCCACTGAGCTTGTCCTTCTCAAGGATGGCTCTCAGAGACAAGGTGGAGTGCGCAACGCTTGCCATGGAATTCTACAAGAATTTATGCAGAATAAAATCAGTACCTAAATTTCAATTACAATTTATTCTAATTTGGACTTCAATTAAAAATACTCCCACTATTTTATTCGAAATGATAGCCCTCACTAACAATTCGGAGAGTTCATGCGAGCTACTCTCTTAGTGGACAAGATCCGTATTTCACCAACACTATGAGTCCGCTTTGGCGTTCCTCTCATGATGCGGTTATTTAGGTAGGTAACGCTTGCCAATTGCATCCTCATGCAATTCTTGTATGGTTGGTGAATAACTCCTTATTCGCATCCATCATATGGTGCATGCCAACCCTATGCCTCTAGGCACTCAACCTTTGAGGTCACCTAGTTAAGATGGACCCGATGTCGATAGTGGGATATCACAATTATCCGCTCGCACCCTTACCAAGATAGATTAATGCACCTTGCTTTGGCAAGCCCACACTTCATCGATCGAGGCAGGAAGAGTGTCATCCATCGGAAGGCATCCGAACACTTAATATTAGATGAAGGGATTTTTTAATTATAGGTTAACAATTAACCATGATCAACATTTGATCAATGTGCACATCCAAAGAAAAACAATTCTAAACCACATGCATCCCTTATGTGCACATCCTCACACCATCAACATTTGACAGAAGGAAGGGCTAAATCTGAACATCCGGAAATTTCCAAATCCTCAGATTTACATGCATTGGACAAAGACGAAGACAACTCAACTTAAAGCAGTAGACAAGCTCATCTCTCTATGTTGGATTCACAATCCAAAACATACTCGAGGGATGGTTACTGCTAAGGAGACAACAATTTCTAACACTTAGAAATTCCCACGAAATTCCAGAAGTTCTTGGCGGGAAACCAAGACTAAATCTAGGCATTTAGAACACTTCTAAATCCCTAGGTTTACACGCACTGGAATAACAAACTTCCAAAACAACGATCATGGCCGAAACCTGGCTTTGATACCACTGTTGGGTTTTCTCTAAAGGGGTGGCACAACAGTTGTGCACGCAGCAGAAAAATAAACATCAAGAAAACCCAAAAGAAATTACCTCGGTGGCGTTGAGTCACAACTCAACGGAGATGCTCCAAATTTCTTCTTCCTGCTAGCGGCGAGTTCTACGTGGAATAATGTCCACGTTTCTGCAGAAGTCCACACGAGCGGGAGAACACCGGGCTTTCCGTCACACGGAAGATCGGGATGGAGATGACCGCACCTCTGCTATTCCACGGACTGCTAGGTCCGCGTTAGGAAGAGCAGCACCAGCGACGGTCGCCGGAGAAGAGGAGGTCAGCGGAGCAATCACGGCGGCGGCGGAACGCTTCCGTCGGCGGCGGAATAGGGATCGGGGAAACGATCGCGGAACAGCTTCCGTCAAAATCGATTTGATCGGTAGTAAAAGCACACACCCCCGAAAACCCTAAGTGTCCTATTTATACCAAAGGTATAAATAAACCCAGGAAAATCGCTATCCGCAGACCACCCCGAAATAGGGTTCAGAATCGGCGAGTATCAATCGGCGAGAGTCGGCGAGAATCGGCGAGAATCGATCAGCGAGCATCACCATGGATCGGCGAGAATCAGAGTACAATACTCGACGATTCTCGCCGATCGTCGAGCATCACTTGACGATACACGTCGAATCTCGTCGACCGTCGAGCCGCGGTCGACGATACTTGTCGAAGTCGTCGATCGTCGAGAATCAACATATTGATTCTCGACGATTCTCGTCGATCGGCGAGAATCAAAAAGATGATTCTCGTCGATCGGCGGGAATCAGAAAGACGACGATCGACGAATGTTATCGACCCTCGGACGACAGTCTTACCAGCCCTCCAAGGCAACATTTGCCCAACCCGACGATCTTTTAAGGCAACACTTTGCCCATGACCCCATTCAGGTTGGTGATTGGTAACCTTTACCAACACAGTCAGTCATCCAACTTCTCCACAGCTCTTATGTGCGACCCTGCAGGCTCATATCGCGTTGTCAGTGAGATTACATGTTTGATCACTTCTAGATCACAATGGTAACTCCAACAAGACCTTCCTACCTAGGCTGTGAACTGGCATAGGACCAAAGAGATCCATATGCAAGAGGTATAAACACCTCACAGCATCTTTGTTCTCAATGCTATTAAAGGTGGATCTAGTCTGCTTGCCCTTTTGACAAGCTGAACATATTCTATCTTTAATACACTTAACTTGAGGACCATTCCTCATTAACTCTTTGCTATAGAGTTGGCTAATTGTCTTGTAGTTAAGATGGGCTAGCCTCTTGTGTCATTTGACACAATGAGAGACTTTCTCATCAGCTACAAGGCACACTGGAGAAGCATTTTTCTCACTCATAATGTCTAGACAATAGACATTTCTTTTCCTGTAACCAGTCAAAATGATCTCTTGATCATTTGATCTCCTGATATGACAACCATCTTTGACAAATGAGATGTCATATCCTAAATCACTCAGTTGACTTATACTAATAAGGTTATGTTTCAAACCTTTAACATAAGCCACTTGAGTAATAGTTATAAGATTGCTAGAAATGTTACCAAAACCCTTGATGATTCCTTTTTCAGAACCACCAAAGGTGACTTTAGGACCATCCTTAATTGGTGTGAAGTCCTTTAGCAATCCCCTAGTTCCAGTCATGTGCCTGGAACATCCACTGTCCAAGTACCATATTGGGGCATGGCCACTTGGACTCACCTGCAAAACAGATTAGTTGACCTTAGAACCCAAAGAATTCTTGGGTCCTTGGTGCTGGTTAGTTTGCCTCTTAACAAAGCTACCTGCAGATTTTCCAACAGGCAGTTTGCTACTCACTTTGGCACTTGAATTATGCCAACAGTCCATGACAAAGTGGCCTACCTTGCCACAGCACCAACACTCAAATTTATTATTCCTTTGCTTAGGTACAACCCTAGCTGTTCTATCTACAGCAGGCTTGTTAAGTATTGGGGCTTTTCCCTTAGACTTGGACTTTACAGTACTGGCAGGGTTAGTAAACCCCAATCCAGTTTTACCCTTTTGATGAACAAATTCATCTATCAAAGGTAGAACAGACTTTGGTTTAGAAAACCTTGCAACTATATCTCTCTCCTTCTGAAGACTAATCTCCAGATTTCTGATTTGATCATTCTTAAATGTTATAGTCCCCATCTGAATCACAGTTATGTGCTTCAGTCTGGATATTTCATTTAGTTTTTGATCAATCAACTTCTCAAAATCAGTTGCAGCCTCTTTGAGACTAGCAATCTCCTTTGCCTGATTCTTGGCCAAGGATTTGCTTTTCTTAAAAGCTTGCAACAGAACTCTATATTCATCAATCAACTGATGAATATCCTCTTCAGATTCAGATCCACTAGCATCACTTGATGCTGATGTAACTGAGTCTGAACTAGCACTAGAAATTGAACTTAAAGAACAATTTTGTACCTGACTAGGTCCAGGCTGATCCTGGATTTTGTCACCTTCTGTTAAGGCCATCAGTCCTTTGCACTGAATGTCCTCTTGCTTATATATAGAGTTCATTATCTGGATGAACTCCTCTTCCTCTTCTTCAGCATACAGTCCTATGTAAGCTTCAGCCTCTAACTCAGTTTCTGAAGAAGACATGTCTGACAGGCCTTTGTCCTTCTTGGCAACAAAAGACCTTTCCTTCTTGCCCTTGAATTGAGTCTTTTTCTTATCATTAGACTCTTTCCTTTTCTCAGGACAGTCAGCAATAACCTGTCCTTGTCTGTTATAGCAATAGCAAACAATTTTTGATAAAGTTTCTTTGCTTGACTTGGTCTTTCTCCTATCTTTCTTTGATGACTTCTTGTTCTGATAATAGTCATCTTTTCACTGTGAAGTGGATGGCTTTGACCTCGACTGTTTTTTCTTTAGAAACTTCTGAAAGTGTCTTGTGAAGGCTGCAAAATCCTCATCACTCTCACTGCTTTCAGAATCCTTGCATTGTAAGATATGGTACCTAAACACCTAGAGGGGGGGGGGTGAATAGGTGACCTAATCCTTCTCAACTTTGTTGGCAGCCAAATAGTTATATCACAGATTTCTAACTAGTCTATTACAGCAATCAGCAATAATCAAACATACACAACACATTCACAGTACAGCACACAGTGATTTATAGTGGTTCCCCAGGATATGGGTACATCCACTTTCCCCCTTCGCCTATCTAGCAGTGTACTAGATTCGGCCAAACTCCTGCACTGTCTCAGAACCCAAATTGGTTCCTACCTCAGGCCCAAAGCCTTACAACTCAGCTTTATCCCAAAGCCTACACTCAGCCAATCAAGGACTACACTCAGCCAATCCAAGGCCTACACTCAGCCAACAAGGCCTACACTCAGAGATCACAATCTCCTACACTCAGGCAAACAAGCCCTACCCTCAGCCTTTATAGATATAGGCTTACAATCACTCAGATCCAATGGATCCTACAAGTTACAAATGTAATACAGATAATAACTCTACAACTCAGAATTAAAGGAGGGGAGTTGAGAGATTCTTGATGAGTTCTTGGAAGAACTCAGCTGGATTCACCCTGACTTAGCTTTCTTCAAACCTTCTTGAGTAGAACTGAATAAGGCTGAATCCTCTGGAGTTGTTCCTTGACCTCTGCTACTTAAGATCCAGAATTGATTCTGAATCCTTCTTCTCAGCCTAGTTCCAGAGGCTGATATCTTGGAAGGAGCCCTCTCTCTCCAACTTCTTAGATCTGCAGTTGGACTGCCAGATCTTCTTGTGTTGATACTCAGTATACCACTTTAATGATTACTTCTTCAATAATCTGAACTCTGTTAACAATTTGATCAACAACCTCAACAACTTCACAATCACACTTTCTGTAAACTGTAGGTGCCTATTTATAGGCATTCTTCATGGTAACCGGCTGGTCCGGTCCATAACTGACTTCTGACATCTCTGACAGGTGCTGTAGACCGGCTGGATCGGCAGCTGTCATGTCAACCAGTCACTTCTTGAAAATCTCTAACTGTTTATAAGTGTCGAGACTTTCTGTCTTTAAGTGTCGACACTTATAGTCCAAGTGTCGACACATGTTGTATAAGTGTCGACACAAGTCTACAAGGTGTCGACACAATTCCTTGTATGTCTCGACACAGATTCTTCTGCATGTGTCGACACTGAAATTGAGTGTCGACACAAGTACTTGTTCTTCAAGCTTTTGCTGAATTCTTCTATGTGTCGACACATCTCCTTTGTGTCGACACATCTTCTTGTGTATCTGTCAAGTGTCGACACTTCTTCTTGGTGTCGACACATAGTCTTCTATGTTGAATCTTGCTGAGTGTCGACACAGCTCCTTGTGTCGACACACCTTCTTGTTGTTGAGACTTCAGCTGAGTGTCGACACATTCCCATAGTGTCGACACTTGTACTTAGAATAATTTGTTGTTCTTTCTGTTCTTTGCTAAGTGTCGACACAGCTCCTTGTGTCGACACTTTCTTCAAGTGTTGAGTCTTTAGCTGTGTGTCGACACATTGTTCTGGGTGTCGACACATACTTCAAATGTTGACTCTTCTGTTGAGTGTCGACACATTGTGTTGAGTGTCGACACATTCTTCAAGTGCTGACTCTTCTGCTTAGTGTCGACACATTGTGTTGAGTGTCGACACTTGTACTTAGACTCTGCAGACTTTTGCTGAGTGCCGACACAGCTCCAAGTGTCGACACTTTCTGGTGTAGACACAGCTTCACTGGGTGTCAACACAGCTCCTTGTGTCGACACTTTCTGTCTGCACTTTTCTTCACTGAGTGTCGACACAGCTCCAAGTGTCGACACTTTCTGTCTGGTGTCGACTCTGCTTCCCAGGTGTCGACACAATGACTCCAAGTGTCGACACTGCTTGTCTGGGTGTCGACACAAGCTTTCTCAAGTGTCGACACATTCCCTCTGGGTG
Source organism: Platanthera guangdongensis (assembly GCA_039583875.1). Taxonomy (NCBI): domain Eukaryota; kingdom Viridiplantae; phylum Streptophyta; class Magnoliopsida; order Asparagales; family Orchidaceae; genus Platanthera; species Platanthera guangdongensis. Next base: position 75,825,636 of record CM077151.1, on the reverse strand, counting down.
TCGACACATGGACTTAGAAACTTTTTGCTTCAGTCCAGTACTTTCTTAACCTGCACAAGTAACTCAAACATACATCAAATACATTATGATGTATATCATTGAGTTGGGTGAGGCTTCTTCAAATCAGGTACATTTGACCAATGTACCCAACAATCTCCCCCTATTTGGAGAAGTCATAACCCTTAGTCAATGATATACACCATCCATAATTAAAATTACAAAATGATGTACAGCAGATTATAAACAGCAGGGTAAACATAAACATGTAATAAATTCACACATGTATACACATTTAGCATTGCAGAACAAATAAGAAATAGATACTTCTCAGAACAACCATGAAAGATATTTATCATATATTGTTCTAACAGTTTTCTAATACATCTTCAATGGTTTACAAAAATGTATTTCATTTCAATAGATTACAACAATCTTCAAGTCAATTCCTAATCTATTTCTGATCTGGTTCTTTGATAACAATGCCTTTGCCAGATTGGACTTGAGCTTTAACAGTAGCTTCAGCAGTTGCAGAATCAGCAGGCTTCTTGCCTTTTAAGTCCTTCTTTTTCAGCTCCTCTGCTTTGATTTTCTGCCTCTCAAAGTAGTGATATGGCTTGGGGAAGTACTTGCTAGGCTCCACAGCAGTTGGAGGTAGCTTTCCCATCTTAGCCTTCCTTCTATATTGAACAATGGCCTCTTGTCTGATTTCATGTTTCCTCCATTCTGCTTCAGAGAACCACTTGTTCCTTTCATGAGCATTGTCCTTGGCAGCTTTCCAGGCAGTTAGAATTATATTCCTTGAGGTAGGGCTCCACTGTTCAAAATCTGGCTTTTGTTCTGCTAGTTCCCTGAACCTCTTCTTTGACAGCCTTGTCTCTTCTTCTTTTTCTAATGCCTCTTGCATAGCAGTAGAAATAGGTTGAACAACCTTCTCAATATGAACATTGGCCTTGCCCTCAGTTGGGCTATACATGGTGCTGACATCTTCTTGAACCATGTCAAAATCTGGAGGTGGATATATTACTTGAGCTACTTCTTGTTGCTCACCTCCAAGATATGCAGTTTGTATTCCTGATTCAGCCACATTATCATCATCACAAAGTGGAGGATAGCCCAGTGTAGCTCTGATGGAGTTAGATATCCATTTGGCATGGTCAGAGCTAGCTTTGACTAATACCCTCTCCCCCTTTATGACTTCTCTGGCCATATGGTCTCTGACATCATCCTTTTGAAACCTTATCTGACTGTCCAAATATCTTATGCCCTCTTTAAAGTATGGTTTCAGCTTTGTAAGTTGTTCAGAGATGACTTTCTGGGAATCTTTAATAGCAGACTTAACAGCAGCAATCTCAGCCTGAAATACTTGATCAAAGTCAGCCTTAACTGCAGCAGCAGATGTAGAAGGTTCAGCAGACTTATTCTTCAACTCAGTGACTATAGCATTGTGGGAGGCAGTCAAATTATCATTCATTCTCAACGGATTCTCCAGCACATATCCTTGCTTTAATGCTACATCATCTACCTGAGCCTTGATCTTCTCCTGGTGAGTTGCCAAATAGACTACTGCATTCCCACCCTTGTGGAAGCAGTCTGTCATTTCCTTTTTGTTCAGATTCATCTCAAATCTTATAGATTTGATATCTTGTGCAAGATCAAACTGTAGGGACTTGTGCCCTTCATCCACATAAGCCTCTATTGTCTTCCTTTGCTCATCCAACTTGATCTGCATGGCAATCATCAAAGCACTATAATCAACTGTTGGAGCTTGTTGAACTATAGGCTGTGGGGCAATGGATTGCAAGGCTTTCTTGTAATTCTGACTTCTTCTTTTAAAAACATAGATTTTCTTCTTCTTGGCCCTAGCACTCTCCTCATCCTCAGAGGCAGAAGTGCTGGCAATATCAACCCTGTCCTTAGGGCTTTGAGGTTTGTCAGCTGGCACAGCAGTTGCCTTTTCAGTTTCCAGCCTAATAGGCTCTTCCAGAACTTCCATGTGCTCCCCCTCAGCAGCAGTACTCTTATCTTCAGCAGCAGCATCCTTATCCATATCAAAATCTTCTTGATCGAGATTTAGGAATAAATCCTCCATTGTATATTCAGGTGGAGATGGAGCTGGAGACAGTCTTTGCTCTTCAACCACTGATTCAGGTACCACTTCTTGTTCAGCAGATTTGTCTTCTAAAACAACATCTGGTACTTGACTGTTTAGCTGAGTTTGCTGATGGACATCAGACAAATCAGAATCGACTATAGAAAAATCTAAAGTGTTTAGTTCAGAGAGTACCTCTTGTATAATGGAGGTGGCTTGTTCACTCTCCAGTGTAGAGGGTTCTGCTACACCTGGAAGCTCCCCCTGACTGTGATCCCTATGGATGGGGCTAGCTGGAGGCAGCTCCCCCTGGATCTCAGCAGGCTCTTGAGGAGCAGGAGTCTTTACTACTGTCTCTTCCTCTTGCTCATCAGGTGTGAACACCACCTGTTCTTCACTCTCAGAACTACTTGAGGACTCTTGTGCCTCAACAGCAGTTTTCCTTTTCTTCCTGGGAGGAGTGACTTTCTCTGTAACTGACTTCTCAGGGGTAGGCATGTCCTTTGACAACACCCTTTCCCATCTAGAAAAGATCCTCATATCCATCTTTCTCATATGATTGATCTTTCTTCCAGCAGCAGTGCTCATTACCTCTAGTATTGTACCAGCCAGGTAGAGACTTATAATTCTGCCCAGATTGGGCTTCTTCAGACTTTCCTTGATCTTCTCATAGATTACCATTGACCAATTTGTTCTTAGGGTGAAGATAATTCTTGTCATGACATTGAACATTGAGGCTGACACCCTGTCATGCCCTCCAGGCTTACTGAGAATGACCTTGCCCACAATTTCAGACAGGAATTTTCCTTGACTGTTCATGCCTTTCCTGTTAAAGACAGAACCTATCTTCAGCTTTGGATCAAGTCCACACCAGGTAAGAGCTTCCCTGGTCTTGGATGTAGAAACTTCTTCTTCATCTGGAGTCTTAGGTAGCTGGAGTACCTTCCTCAGACTTTTTGGTGAGACCTTGACTTTGGATCCATGCACTCTGGATTTGATTCTATATCCAGAGTCATCAACTGCAGCTCCAGTAAGGAATTCAAGAACTTCCTTCTTCCAAATCTTGGTTGGTTCTGAAACCAAATATTCTAGTCCAGAATCGCTGACTAGGGTTACCACCGATTGGATTTCTTGATCTCCATCATCGAACGCGCCGCGCACAAGTTCATAGCCTTCGTTAACGTTCTCCTCGAGCTTGGGAGCCATTAGGGTTTGGAGAATTAGTCTTGAGAAAAGAGAAATGTCGACACAATAGTTTTGGTCTCGAAACTTTGAAAGCGTGTCGACAATCAGAGACAGAACCCTATTTATACCTTTCTGATTTTGAAGATGAACAGGCGGGACAGCTAGCTTAACATGTGTCGACACTGGCAATAAGTGTCGACACTGACTTATAATGTCTCGACACACATGTGTCGACACAAGTTTAGTCAACAGATATTATGTGTCGACACTTGGTTATGTGTCGACACAACATAACTCGACACATAATGTCGAGACTTTACTTAGAAAATTCTGAGTAAAACATAAGTGTCGACACCATATTGGATGTGTCGACACCTACTTGACATGTGTCGACACTAACATTCTGAAGTGTCGACACCACATTCCTAGATGTGTCGACACCTTTTTCCTGAAGTGTCGACACCACTATTCTGTGTCGACATAGACTTGTCTATGTGTCGACACCTTTTTACTTAGCCAATTTTCTATTCTGTAAACTTAGTCTAAGTTTATCATTCCTAGTTCAATTTTGAATCTATTGAACTTAGCTTCTTCTAGTGGCTTAGTAAACATATCAGCTACTTGTTCATCAGTTTTAACATATTCAAGTGAAATATCTTCTCTTTCTACATGTTCTCTAAGAAAGTGATATTTAATCTCAATATGTTTTGTCCTACTATGAGATACAGGATTATTAGCTATTGAAATAGCACTTGTAGAATCACAGTAAAGTGGAGTTCTACTTACCTGAAATCCATAGTCCTCTAGCTGATGTTGAATCCACAGAAGTTGAGCACAACAACTTCCTGCAGCCACATACTCTGACTCAGATGTGGAGATAGCCACACTAGTCTGCTTTTTGCTGCTCCATGAAATTAGTCTTCCACCTAGGAATTGACAGGTTCCAGTAGTGCTCTTTCTATCCTCTTTGCATCCTGCAAAGTCTGCATCTGAATAACCTGTTAGATCAAAGTCTCCATTCCTAGGGTACCAGAGGCCTAGATAGGGAGTGCCCTTTAGATATCTCAAAATTCTCTTGACTGCAGTCAAGTGAGACTCTTTAGGGCAGGCTTGATACCTGGCACAAACACATGTAGCATACATGATGTCTGGTCTACTAGCAGTCAAGTACAATAGGGAGCCAACTATCCCTCTATACAAGGTTTCATCTACAGGTTTCCCTGCATCATCCTTGCTAAGAGACATACTTGACCCCATAGGAGTCTTCATGGTGCTGGATGAATCCATACCATACTTCCTTATGAGTTCTAGGGTGAACTTGGACTGACAAATGGACAAACCACTTTCAGTCTGTTTAACTTGGAGACCCAAGAAAAACTTCAGCTCTCCCATACTACTCATTTCAAACTGACCTTGCATAAGTTTTGCAAACTTTTTGCAAAGGCTGCTTTCAGTAGACCCAAATATAATGTCATCTACATATATTTGGACAAGTATGACTTTGCCTCTAGATTCCCTAAGGAATAGAGTCTTATCTATTTTCCCCCTTGAGAACTTGTTCTCAATGAGGAAACTAGATAGTGTTTCATACCAAGCTCTAGGAGCTTGCTTTAACCCATATAAAGCTTTCCTAAGTCTATAGACATAATGAGGTAGAGTTGGATCAACAAAACCTGAAGGCTGCTCCACATAGACTTCTTTTTTCAAATTACCATTTAGGAATGCTGACTTGACATCCATTTGGTATACCTTGAATCCTTGATAGGTTGCATAGGCCAAGAACATTCTTATGGCTTCCAGTCTGGCTACTGGAGCAAAGGTTTGATCAAAATCAATACCTTCTTCTTGCCTATATCCTTTAGCAACCAGTCTAGCTTTATTCTTAATGATGACACCTTGTTCATCCATCTTATTCCTGTAGATCCACATAACTCCTATTACATTGTGGTCTTTAGGTTTAGGAACAAGTTCCCAAACCTTGCACCTCTTGAACTGATTAAGCTCTTCTTGCATTGCTTCAGTCCATTGTGGATCTTGTATTGCTTCTTCAAATTTCTTAGGTTCAACTTGTGACAGAAAGCTGGAATAGATTGCAGCATCCTGATTTCTGCTCCTAGTTTGAACTCCTTGTCTTGGATCTCCAATGATCAGCTCTACTGGATGATCTCTAAGATGCCTGTGGGCTGGAGGCATCCTCACTTCTGGTTGAACAACTTCAGCATCTGCATCATGATGTATACCTTGGAATTCTTCAGCAACTGGCACATGTAGTTCTCCCCCTGGACAGCAGCTACTCTCCTCTCCTTGCTGTCTTGCAGCAGACACCTCTTCTATAGTAAGCTTGTCCATTGTCTTTGTCAGACCTGTGGGGCTGCATACATTGCTAGATAACTCATTATTAATAAGTTTTGTTTCATCAAAAACTACATGCACTGATTCTTCTACAACTTGTGTAGTCAAGTTGTAGACTCTATAAGCCTTACTATTATTGCTGTACCCAACAAAAATTCCCTCTTGGGACTTGGCAGCAAACTTAGTTATGTAAGACTTCCCATTGTTAAGTATGTAGCATTTACAACCAAAGATCCTAAAGTAGGATAGATTTGGTTTCCTGCCTTTCATAACTTCATAGGGGGTCTTGTTTAGCCCTTTAGTGATGGTAGCCCTATTTATCACATGGCATGCAGTGTTAACTGCTTCAGCCCAGAAATACTCTGGTAGTGATGTATCACTTAGTAGGGTTCTACCAGCCTCTATCAAGGTCCTATTTTTCCTTTCAGCAATGTCATTTTGCTGAGGTGTTCTAGGTGAAGAGAATTCTTGAAATATCCCAAAGTCTTCACATAGTTTTGTCATACTTTCAGATTGAAACTCAGTACCATGGTCACTTCTAATTTTGACCACAGTACTATTAAGTTCATTCTGAATTTACTTGACAAAGCTGTAGAAGACACTAGGTGTTTCAGATTTCTGTCTTAAGAAGAACACCCAGGAAAACCTTGAGTAGTCATCTACAACTACAAGGGTATAGACCTTCCTACCTAAGCTGTGAACTGGCATTGGACCAAAGAGATCCAAATGCAAGAGGTACAAACACCTCACAGCATCTTTGTTATCTATGCTTTTAAAGGTGGATTTAGTCTGCTTGCCCTTTTGACAAGCTGAGCAAATGCCATCTTTAACACACTTAACTTGAGGACCATTCCTCACTAACTCTTTACTAAAGAGTTTGCTAATTATCTTGTAGTTAAGATGGGCCAGCCTCTTGTGCCATTTGACACAATGAGAGACTGTCTCATCAGCTACAAGACAAACTGGAGAACCATTGTTCTCAATCATAATGTCTAGGCAGTAGACATTTCTCTTCCTATAACCTGTCAAGATGATTTCTTGATCACTTGACCTCTTGATATGACAACCATTTTTAACAAATGAGATGTCATACCCTACATCACTTAATTGACTTATACTTATTAGGTTGTGTTTCAACCCTTTAACATAAGCCACTTGAGTAATGGTAACTAAGTTTGAAGAAATGTTACCAAACCCTTTGATGATTCCTTTTTCAGAACCACCAAAGGTCACTTTAGGACCATTTTTGATTGGAATGTAGTCCTTCAGTAGTCCCCTAGTTCCAGTCATATGTCTGGAACATCCACTGTCCAAGTACCATGTAGGGGTATGGCCACTTGGACTCACCTGCAAAACAGATTAATGGACCTTAGAACCCAAAGCAATCTTGGGTCCTTGGTACTTGTTAGTCTGTAACTTGACAAAGCTACCTACTGGCTTTCCACCAGGTAGCTTGCTACTCACCTTGGCACTGGCATTGTGCCAACAGTCCACTGCAAAGTGGCCAACCTTGCCACAGCACCAGCATTCAAACTTGTTGTACCTTTGCTTAGGTACAACCTTTGCTGTTTTATCTACAACAGACCTGTTGAATGTTGGGGCTTTGCCCTTGGACTTAAACTTGGACTGCTCAGTCCCTGCAGGTCTAACAAAGCCCAGTCCAGCCTTGCCTTTATGATGAACAAATTCATCAATTAAAGGTAGCACTAATTTAGGTCTTGAAAACCTAGCAACAAGCTCTCTCTCTTTCTGAAGATTGATCTCCAGTCTCTTAATTTGATCATTCTTAAAAGTGATAGTTCCCATCTGAATCACAGTAATGTGTTTCAGCCTGGCTACCTCATTCAGTTTTTGATCAAATTACTTCTCAAAATCTGTTGCAGCAGCTTTAAGTTCAGCAATTTCCTTTGCCTGACTTTTGGCAAGGGATTTGCTTTTCTTATAAGCCTGTAACAGCACCTTATATTCATCTATGAGCTGATGAATATCCTCCTCAGACTCAGATATATTCTCATCACTTGATGAAGAAAAATCTGATTCTGAACTTGAACAAGAAACTGAACTTGAACATGAACCTTGTACCTGACTGGGTCCTGGCTGCTCCAGGATTTTGGCACTGTTTGTCAAAGCCATTAGTCCTTGGCAATGACTGTCTTCTTGTTCATAAATTGACTCCAAGATCTGCATGAATTCTTCCTCTTCTTCTTCAGCAAATAGCCCTATGTAGGCTTCAGCATCAGACTCAGATTCTGAAGAAGAAATGTCTGATAGAGTCTTCTCTTTCTTGGCTACAAAGGACTTTTCCTTCTTGCCTTTGAAGTGAGTCTTTTTCCTGTCACTGGATTCCTTTCTCTTCTCTGGACAATCTGCAACAACATGTCCCTGTCTATTGCAGTAATAGCAGACTCTCTTAGATCCAGTTGCCTTGCTTGACTTTGTCCTCTTCCTGTCTTTCTTTGAGCCCTTTTTCTCCTGATGAAAGACTTCCTTTCCCTTTGAAGAAGAAGGTCTTGACCTCCACTATTTCTTCCTCAAGAATTTCTGAAAGTGTCTAGTGAAGGCAGCAAAGTCTTCATCACTTTCACTGCTCTCATTCTTTGTGCTGATAGACTCATCAGATTCTGATTCAACTACTTCTGGAGGTGGAGTTGAAGACTTGTTCCTGCACTTTCTGGGAACTTCTGTTTTGAAAGCAACAGTTCTTTCTTTGTGCTCAGTCCTTGTTGATTTCTCCTCCTCTTTTCTCATTGTTAACTGCATCTCATATGACAATAACTTGCCAAACAGTGTAGGGGGGAATTTCCCCCAATTTTGCCATTTCTCTTATGGCACAGATCTTGGTGTCCCAATCTTTGGTTAGGGACCTTAAGAACTTGTCATTTAGTTCATAGTTAGTGAACTCTCTTCCATAAGACATGAGTTCATTAACTATCCTGTAAAATTTCTTATAGCACTCAGTGATGCTATCACCCTTTCCTTGCCTAAAGCTCTCATACTCCTGATTTAGCTAGGACTTCCTATCTTGCCTAACTTCTTCAGAACCTTCCATATAGACAATGAGGGTATCCCACATTTCTTTTGCTGTCTTACAGTGAATTAAGTTCTGAAAAGTGGCATCATCAATGGCACTCACTATTATGTTCTGTTCCCTCTTGTCCATGGTGGCTAGGACAATTTCATCCTTAGTCATCTCAGAGAAATCCTTTGGAGTCCTCTGATTTGCATCCAATATTGAAATCTTCATTGGCACATAAGGCCCTTCCTTAACTGTAATGTAGATTCTAGGGTCAGAGGCTTCCATAAATAGCCTTACCCTCTCTTTCCAGATCCCAAAGATCTCCTTCCTGCATATGGGTAATTTCATGGAACCCAATTCTTTATGATTCTCATAAGAACCCATGTTTCTTGATTTTCTTGATTTTCTTGAAACTGTGTAATGCCTTACACTGAATCTGCCAAACAGGATCTCCTCAGACTGTTAGTCCTTGTTTTGAGGAACCTGGCTCTGATACCACTTGTAAGATATGGTACCTAAACACCTAGAGGGGGGGGGGGGTGAATAGGTGACCTAATCCTTCTCAACTTTGTTGGCAGCCAAACAGTTATATCACAGATTTTTAACTAGTTTATTACAGCAATCAGCAATAATCAAACATACACAGCACATTCACAGCACAGCACACAGTGATTTATAGTGGTTCCCCAGGATATAGGTACATCCACTTTCCCCCTTCGCCTATCTAGCAGTGTACTAGATTCGGCCAAACTCCTGCACTGTCTCAGAACCCAAATTGGTTCCTACCTCAGGCCCAAAGCCTTACAACTCAGCTTTATCCCAAAGCCTACACTCAGCCAATCAAGGCCTACACTCAGCCAATCCAAGGCCTACACTCAGCCAACAAGGCCTACACTCAGAGATCACAATCTCCTACACTCAGGCAAACAAGCCCTACCCTCAGCCTTTATAGATATAGGCTTACAATCACTCAGATCCAATGGATCCTACAAGTTACAAATGTAATACAGATAATAACTCTACAACTCAGAATTAAAGGAGGGGAGTTGAGAGATTCTTGATGAGTTCTTGGAAGAACTCAGCTGGATTCACCCTGACTTAGCTTTCTTCAAAGCTTCTTGAGTAGAACTGAATAAGGCTGAATCCTCTGCAGTTGTTCCTTGACCTCTGCTACTTAAGATCCAGAATTGATTCTGAATCCTTCTTCTCAGCCTAGTTCCAGAGGCTGATATCTTGGAAGGAGCCCTCTCTCTCCAACTTCTTAGATCTGCAGTTGGACTGCCAGATCTTCTTGTGTTGATACTCAGTATACCACTTTAATGATTACTTCATCAATAATCTGAACTCTGTTAACAATTTGATCAACAACCTCAACAACTTCACAATCACACTTTTTGTAAACTGTAGGTGCCTATTTATAGGCATTCTTCATGGTAACCGGCTGGTCCGGTCCATAACTGACTTCTGACATCTCTGACAGGTGCTGTAGACCGGCTGGATCGGCAGCTGTCATGTCAACCAGTCACTTCTTGAAAATCTCTAACTGTTTATAAGTGTCGAGACTTTCTGTCTTTAAGTGTCGACACTTATAGTCCAAGTGTCGACACATGTTGTATAAGTGTCGACACAAGTCTACAAGGTGTCGACACAATTCCTTGTATGTCTCGACACAGATTCTTCTGTATGTGTCGACACTGAAATTGAGTGTCGACACAAGTACTTGTTCTTCAAGATTTTGCTGAATTCTTCTATGTGTCGACACATCTCCTTTGTGTCGACACATCTTCTTGTGTATCTGTCAAGTGTCGACACTTCTTCTTGGTGTCGACACATAGTCTTCTATGTTGAATCTTGCTGAGTGTCGACACAGCTCCTTGTGTCGACACACCTTCTTGTTGTTGAGACTTCAGCTGAGTGTCGAAACATTCCCATAGTGTCGACACTTGTACTTAGAATAATTTGTTGTTCTTTCTGTTCTTTGCTAAGTGTCGACACAGCTTCTTGTGTCGACACTTTCTTCAAGTGTTGAGTCGTTAGCTGTGTGTCGACACATTATTTTGGGTGTCGACACATACTTCAAATGTTGACTCTTCTGTTGAGTGTCGACACATTGTGTTGAGTGTCGACACATTCTTCAAGTGCTGACTCTTCTGCTTAGTGTCGACACATTGTGTTGAGTGTCGACACTTGTACTTAGACTCTGCAAACTTTTGCTGAGTGTCGACATAGCTCCAAGTGTCGACACTTTCTGGTGTAGACACAGCTTCACTGGGTGTCGACACAGCTCCTTGTGTCGACACTTTCTGTCTGCACTTTTCTTCACTGAGTGTCGACACAGCTCCAAGTGTCGACACTTTCTGTCTGGTGTCGACTCTGCTTCCCAGGTGTCGACACAATGACTCCAAGTGTCGACACTGCTTGTCTGGGTGTCGACACAAGCTTTCTCAAGTGTCGACACATTCCCTCTGGGTGTCGACACATGGACTTAGAAACTTTTTGCTTCAGTCCAGTACTTTCTTAACCTGCACAAGTAACTCAAACATACATCAAATACATTATGATGTATATCATTGAGTTGGGTGAGGCTTCTTCAAATCAGGTACATTTGACCAATGTACCCAACATGCATTCTGTCTCATCTGACTCAGTTCCAGCAACCCTTGGAGGTGGAGATGGAGACTTACTTTTGTATTTCCTGGTGGCTTCTGTCTTGAATGCCACTGTCCTTTCTTTATGATCACTTCTTGTAGTCTTCTCCTCTTCTTTCCTCACCATCAACTGCATCTCATAGGATAGCAGTTTTCCAAACAATGTTGGAGGAGGGATATCTGCTAACTTGGCCATTTCCCTTATGGCACAGATCTTGGTGTCCCAATCCTTTGTTAGAGACCTCAAGAACTTATCATTCAGCTCATAGTTGCTGAATTCTCTTCCATAAGACATCAACTCATTGACAATCCTATAGAATTTCTTATAGCATTCTGTTATGCTATCAGATCTGCCTTGCCTGAAACTTTCATATTCCTGGTTTAACAAAGACTTTTTGTCCTGTCTAACTTCTTCAGAACCCTCCATATACACTATCAAAGTATCCCACATCTCCTTAGATGTCTTACAGTGTATCAAGTTCTGAAATGTAGCATCATCTATGACACTCACAATGATATTCTGAGCCCTCTTGTCCATGGTGGCCAGAATAATCTCTTCTTTTGTCATTTCAGAAAAGTCCTTAGGTGTTCTCTGATTTGCATCCAGGACTGAAACCTTCACAGGCACATATGACCCTTCTTTAACTGTGATATAAATTCTAGGGTCTGAAGCTTCCATAAACAGTCTCACCCTTTCTTTCCAGATGCCAAAAATCTCTTTTCTGCAAATGATCAATTTCATGGATCCAAGTTCCTTATGATTCTCTATTGAACCCATTTTCTTGATTTTCTTGATTATGCTGAATCTGTCTTTGATTTCACTGAATCTGCCAACAGGATCTCCTCAGACTGTTATGTCCTGTTTGAGGAACCTCGCTTTGATACCACTTGAAAGAAATTGTACCTAATCACCTAGAGGGGGGGGTGAATAGGTGACTTAATCTTTTTAAACTTTTAGGCAGATTATATCACAGATTTATAACTAATTCTTCACAGCAATCAATCAGCAATCACAGAATAAACATGCACACAGTGAACACACAGATTTATAGTGGTTCCCCAAGGTTTGGGTACATCCACTTTCCCCCTTCGCCTATCTAGTAGTGTACTAGATTCGGCCAAACTCCTCCACTATTCTTCAAATCCTCAGATCTTACACTCAGAACCCCAAATGGTTCCTACAGCTCAGGCCCAAGGCCCTACAACTCAGTCTTCTCCAAAGACCTACACTCAGCCACAAGGCCTACACTCAGCCACAAGGCCTACACTCAGCCACAAGGCCTACACTCAGAGATATGGATCTCCTACACTCAGGCACACAGGCCCTACCACTCAGCCTTTATAATTACAGGCTTACAACTCAGATCCTTAAGGATCCTACAAGAAATTAAGAATACAATGTATATACCTACAACTCTGAATAGAGAGAAGAGTTGACAGGTTCTTGATGAGTTCTTGGAAGAACTCTGCTGAGATCAACCACACTTGGCTTTCTTCAAAGCTTCTTGAATGTAGAACACAATAGGGTTGATACTCTCTGCAGCTGATCTTCAATCACTGCAACTTAAGAATCAGACCTTGATCTGAAACCTTCTTCACAGCCTAGTTCCAATGGCTGTCTTCTTGGAAGGAGCTCTCTCTCTCTCCAACTTCTTAGATCTTCACTTGTAATGATTCTTCAATGAATAGCTTGATCTTGTGTGTATATTCTTCTTCTGTTGACAGAATAGGCCTATATATAGGCCTTCTTCATGGTGACCGGCTGATCCGGTTCCTAACAGCTTTCTGACAACTCTGACAGTTGTAGTAGACCGGCTGGAATGACAGCTGTCATGTCATCCAGTCACTTCTTGAAATATCTATAACTGTCTGAAAGTGTCGAGACAGTCTGTCTTTAAGTGTCGACACTTATAGACTAAGTGTCGACACAAGTAGACTAAGTGTCGACACTAGCCTTTAAGGTGTCGACACAACTCCTTGTATTATAGAAATTTCTTCTCGACACTGCTTCTTCATCATGTGTTGACACTGATATTGTGTGTCGACACAACTTCTTGTTCTTCAGTACTTTGTTGATTTCTTGTAAGAGTCGACACAACTCCTTTGTGTCGACACATCTTCTTGTGTTGAACTTGTTAATTGTCGACATATCTTTTTGGTGTCGACACATGCCTTCAGTGATGATACTTTTGCTGAGTTTCGACACATCTGCTTGGCGTCGACACTTGTACTTAGTCTTCATAGAATTTTGCTGAGTGTCGACACAGCTCCTTGTGTCGACACTTTCTTTATGTGTTGAGACTTCTGCTGTGTGTCGACACATTCTTCTTCTGTTGAGACTTTGGCTGTGTCTCGACACATCTCCTTTGTGTCGACACTTGTACTTAGAATTTGTTGAACTTTGCTGAGTGTCGACACAGCCTCCTAGTGTCGACACTTTCTTCATGTGTTGAGTCTTCTGCTGTGTGTCGACACATACTTCATCATGTCGACACTTATACTTAGACTCTGCTGACTTTTGCTGAGTGTCGACACAGCCTCCAAGTGTCGACACTTTCTGATGTAGACACAGTTCCTCTGGGTGTCGACACTGCTGTTAAGTGTCGACACAGCTTCACTGGACTTTTCTTCATTGAGTGTCGACACAACCTGTATGTGTCGACACTTTCTGTCTGGTGTCGACTCTGCATCCCTGGTGTCGACACAATGACTCCAAGTGTCGACACTGCTTGTCTGGCTGTCGACACAAGTCTTCTTAAGTGTCGACACTTTGCTCCTGGGTGTCGACACATGGACTTAGAATCTTTTCAGCTTTCCCTGTAAATACTTGACCTGCACAACTAAACTCAAAACACATCAAATACATTTTGATGTATATCATTGAGTAGGGTGATGCTTCTTCAAATCAGGTACATTTAATCCAATGTACCCAACACCCAGTCCGCCGACCAGGAGGGGAGGTTGGTGCTCAGCGTTATTAGGTGTTTATCCTCCGACCAAGTCACGAGCGGCCGGCCGTAAGCATCTACCGCCCCTCGCCCCAAGTTGAAGTTGGGGTGGAAGTGAGGAGGCCGAGCGTCCAACGATAATTCTTAGTCGTCGGGTCGCGGCGATGACACCTTCATCCTCTTGTTCGCGGGGCCTGGTGACCTGGCCTTCGCTTTTCCCTTGGTGAGCCTCTTCTTCTCGCCGACATCAGGTGGAGGGTTGGACTCATGGAGGGAGGTGGCGACTTCCTTTGATGGAGGAAACGGCTTCTCTGGGAGCTCGCACGCCACTACAAAATGCCAAGCAAACATCAATACCGGACTACAGCAAGTGAAGCGAGTATGCAAGAAACGATTCTCTCTTGAATCTTACCCTCGTTGGGGTGGATCTCCAGGAGTGTGTTGACGTTTAGTCGCCAGAAGATGACGTCGAACCGGCGACCACGGAACGACTCGACCAACTGCTCGTGGACGCCCTCCAATATCGGCGGGAGGAATGCGACATCGGCGGGTTGGTGCAGCCTTCCCAGGACGCCCGCGAAGTCGCCGTAGACGACAACCAGATTATCGCTCCAGTGGTGTACTTTGTTTGTCGTCCCACTAGGGTGCAGACATGGCTGCTGAAGTATACGACCCCCTCGGCGGTCGCGGCAAAGGAGAATATCTTGCGGAAGACAGAAAGGTCGAAGTCGACCCTCTCCTCCCGCAAGTAGCAATGGAACCCCTTGATGATCGCCACTCCATTTAGGTTGATCTGCGCAGGGACGATGCCGAAGTATCACAAGATCTCTCAATACTCCGACCATAGAGGAAGTCGTAGGCCGGCGTCAAAGTGACGGAGCGACAAAATCATCGCACCCTCAATGTAGGTGATAAGTCACTCGGTGCGACTAAGAAGTCTTGCCGAGTATCCTTCGGGCAGAAGCCTCTCCCTGAAATTCTCCAAATCTCGCTCTGTGGTTATCGATTTCTTGAAGGCGGCTTCGACGAAGTTAGCGGCATGGGCCTGTCGGCGGCCACTGACATCATCTCCCACCATTTTCGCGAGTTGGCGAGCTAAGAAAAGAAGTAAGGCGAGAAAGGAAGCGGAACCAAAGCGCGCGAGCAGAGCAAGATACTCGCGAGCTAGGGATCAAAAATCGAAATAGCGTACTTATTATAGGCGAAGGCAAGGGGGGGGTATATCTCCGCCCTGGTGAGTATCGTCTAAATCATGACTTGGGCAAGCAAGTGGATCTCGGCATCTATGTCGCGCGGCGCAGAGAAAGAATACTGCGACGATTATCAGAACCTGCACAATAAACTCGACACATCACAGAACAACAGCAAAGAAAGCCAGCAAAAGAAACAAATGAAGTGCGAGTTACAAACTCGCTTATTACAGCAAATAAATTGTTTATTACAATAAGGCGCACATGACGAGTTTTAGATAAATGAAAAAATAAAAAATCCTAAGTCCTAGGATGTCTCCCCAGTGGATGAGGATGTCGCCTAGCCCAGCCCATCTCTTGCGCCCGCCGATAATGCTCCGTCGCCACCGACATCGCGTCGTCGTCAAGTCGCAGCTGCTCCTCCATCCTCGTCAGCCGCCCGACAAAGCCCATGCTCGCGCGGATACCGGCCAGCTCATCGAGGATGAGCTGGAGGCGATGATTGTTAATCGCCAGTTGGCGATCATTCTCCTTCACCATATGGAAGCGGGCTTCATAGCTCACCAGAGTAGTCCGTGTTAGAAAGTAGAGAACAAGAAGAGAAAAGTAGAGAACAAGCGAACAAACTTTTGAATAATTGAAATTTTATTATCCAAAAAAAGATATCATTTACAAAGGTATGGCCTCCCTTATATAGAATGGAGGAGATAAGAAAGAGAGTATACAAACAATGTGGGACTAAACATTTACAGTACTGAGCGGCTAGAATAATGGAGACCGCATAGGCCGCGCGGTTAGACAGATGGGCTAACCGCTCGGCAACTCCAGCAGGATAGAACAAACCGCAGAGGTAGACCGACAGACCGCCCGGTCTACAAACCGCTGGATCAGACCGCTAAGCCGCTCGGTCAACAAACCGCTGGATCAGACCGCCAAGCCGCCCAGTCTAATACTTCAACACTCCCCCTCAAGCTGGAGCATAGATATCAATCATGCCCAGCTTGTCACAAATGCGGAAGAAGGAAGTAGAAACCGGCTTGGTGAAGATATCTGCCAACTCCTTGTCAGAGGTGACAAAAGGAGTACAAATCTGATTCTTCAAAATCTCCTCCCGAATGAAGTGACAGTCAACCTCTATATGCTTCGTTCTCTCATGGAAGACCGGATTTCTGGATATGTGTATAGCGGCCTTGTTGTCACAGAACATAGGGAGAGGACAATCATATACCTCGCCCAGGTCAAGCATGAGAGCCCGCAACCACTTTAACTCACACGTAGTTGACGCCATACTCCGGTATTCTGCTTCGGCACTGGATCTGGAAACAACAGACTGTTTCTTGCTCTTCCAACTCACGAGATTACCTCCAACAAAGGTACAAAAACCTGACGTGGATTTACGATCGCCTTTGTCATCCGCGTAACTTGAGTCTGAGTAGGCCTCAACCCTCAGATGACCATTTTTCTGGAAGAGTAACCCTCTGCCCGGTGCTGCTTTGATATACTCTAAAATCTTCAGGGCGGACTGAAGATGACACTCCCTGGGAGCTTGCATAAACTGACTGACCTTTCCTACAGCGTAGGCGATGTCGGGTCTAGTCACCGTGAGATAGATGAGTTTCCCTACCAAACGTCTGTACCGTGTGACATCAGATAGAGGAGGCGATTCATCCGTCCACGTTTTGTCTTCTCCAACAGCCATGGGAAGATGAGCTGGTTTGGCACCTGTCAAGCCTGCTTCTCGAAGAAGATCAAGGGCATACTTCCGTTGAGAGAGAACCAAGGAGTCAGGTTTCCGAGAGATTTCTATCCCCAAAAAGTATTTTGGGGAGCCCATATCCTTCGTGACCAAGTGCTGACGGAGGTGCTTCTTCGTCAAGTCCACCCCATCTCGGTCATCACCAGTAAGGAGAATATCATCCACATATACGGCCAAAACCACCAGTCCCGAGGCCGTTTTGCGAATGAATAAGGAGTGATCGGCCGAACTCCTTTGAAAGCCGATGGTTGCCACAATACCACTGAATTTTTCGAACCATGCCCGAGGGCTCTGCTTTAGGCCATAAATGGCCTTCTTCAAATGACAGACACGTGTCTCCCCCTAAGCAACATACCCAGGAGGTTGCTCCATATAGACGTCCTCCTGAAGATCGCCATAGAGAAAGGCATTCTTCACATCAAGCTGGGAAATAGCCCAAGCCTGGTTAACAGCCACAGAAAAGAGAACCCGGATGGTGCTGAGGCGAGCAACCGGAGAGAAGGTATCAAAGTAATCAACGCCATAAGTCTGAGTAAAGCCCTTGGACACCAGCCGGGCTTTGTAGCGATCCACAGTGCCGTCGGGGCGAAACTTCACAACAAAGACCCAGCGACAGCCAACCACATCAGTGCCCACAGGAGGAGGAACCAGGGTCCAGGTACCCCGTTCAGTAAGAGTAGCCATCTCCTCATCCATGGCAGACTTCCAATGAGGGAGAGCGAGAGCCTCCTGGTAGGTACGAGGAGTAGAAGTAGCAGAGATAGCCAAGGCAAAACACCTGCGAGAAGGAGAAAGCTGATCATAAGAAACAACAGCCGTGAGCGGGTGTTGAGTACACGCCCGCACCCCTTTGCGAAGGGCAATGGGAACATCCAGATCATCGGGAGCGTCGGCGACGGGAGCGTCAGCGACCGGAGCGTCCGTGGCGGAGAAGGCTGGCCCGGGACTAGAGAGAGACGGCAGCGGAGAGGAGGGTGGAGGGGTGGGTGGGGAGACGGACTGAGAAGGAGTCGGTGGAGGAGGAGACGAAGGTGGGAAAACGTCGAGAGGTGTGGAAGGAACGGAGATATCAGAAGGAAGAGAAGGAAGAGAAGAGGAAGGAGAGAAATAGGAAGCATTTTCGAAAAAAGTCACATCTGCGGAGACAAACTGCTTGCGGAGAAGGGGGTCAAAGCAGCAATAGCCTTTTTGAGTGGTAGAGTACCCCAAAAAGACACATTTGGTGGAACGGGGGGAAAGCTTGTCGCGGGTAGCGGAGGGAGCGTGAACAAAGGCCGTACAGCCAAAGACACGGAGAGGAAGAGGAAAAGGTTCCTGGTGGGGGTAGAGAAGGGAGAAGGGAGTCCGGCCGTGGAGGACCGTGGAGGGAATGCGATTGATAAGATAGCAAGCGAGGAGCACAGCGTAGCCCCAGTAGGAGCGAGGGACGTGCATCTGCGCCATGAGAGTACGCGCAACATCAAGCAGGTGACGGTTTTTACGCTCCGCCACCCCATTCTGTTGGGAGGTGTAAACACAAGTCGTTTGATGAATGAGGCCGTGTTGGTGAAAGAACGCGGAGAACTCATGAGACAGATATTCCTTGGCATTATCAGAACGTAAGACTTTGATAGAAATAGCAAATTGAGTCTTAATCATAAAGTAAAAAGATTGCCAAACAGAAAATAGTTCAGAGCGATCCTTTAAGAGATACACCCAGGTACATCGAGTAAAATCATCGATAAAAGTGACAAAATAGGAACTGCCCCGACCAACTGTGAGGGTAGGAGCAGGACCCCATACATCAGAATGAATAAGATCAAAAATGCGAGAGGAGCCACGACCTTGCTTCGGCGGGAAGGAGGAGCGATGATGTTTGCCAAGCTGACACGCATCACAGTTGAGCGGAGAACTGGTGGGAGGTAAGTGGGGCAGAAGCTGACGAATAAGCCGAGGAGGAGGATGTCCAAGACGAAGATGCCACTGAAGGAGATCGGTGGAGGAGGAGTAGGCAGAAAGAGCGGAAACATCGTCGAGGAAGTAGAGGCCGCCGCTCTCAGTCCCAGTAGCAATCGTCCGCTGGGTCCTCGGGTCCTGAAAAGAACAAGTAGTGGGAGTGAATAAAACGGAGCACTGAAGTTGCCGGCATAAAGTAGTAACAGATAACAAATTGCACGGGAACTTCGGGACATAGAGGGTATCCTCCAAGCAAAGCGATGGAGTGAGTTGAACCATGCCCGTCCCATGAACCGGAGACGGGGAACCATCCGCCACACGAACTGGGGGTAAGCGGTCATGGGTCTCAAGACGGGAGAAGCAATGAGGGTTGCCCGTCATATGATTGGTGGCACCGGAGTCAATCAGCCATTTACCTTGGGTAACGACGTGGGCACTACCTGACGTCGTGGCCACAGAGGCAGACGGCCTAGAAGAGGCGGAGGCCGAAGGAGCATCACCGGAAGGGCGAAGATGAGGATGTTTCTGCCAGCAGCGGTCAACAGTATGACCAGTACGATTACAGTGAGAGCAGAAGAATCGGGAGGAACCCCGTCCGCCAGAGGAGCTTCGGCCACTCGGGCCCCCCCGCTGAGCTTGGTGAGCAGAGGAGTCCTGGGAAGGGGGGGAGGCCAACAGAGGCCGCTGGAGGAGCGAAGTAACGGCGGTAATGCGAGCCGCAGTGGCATCCAAAGTAGGAGATTCCGCCTCACCCAAGATCTGCTGGCGGATCATATCATAAGAGTCGGGAAGACGAAGAAGATAACAAACAACCAGGAGTTCCTGGAAGTGTTTGTGCTGGTCGGCCAAGTCCGCGGAGAAGGGGCGATTCTGGAGGATTTCAGCCCCAAGGGCCTGAACCTGCTGATAAGCCGCAGCTGGGGACATGGAAGGGCGGGCGAAGAGGTCCGCATAGAGAGTATAAATGCGGGACGTCTGGCCCCCCTTAGAATAGAGAGCAGCGAGGTGAAGCCATGCGGCCTTGACCGTCTCATCATGGTGAATGACGGGAAGGCACTCATCAGAAAGGCTGTTGGCCAGCCAGGTGCGAACAAGAGCATCACTCGCATCCCAGTCATCAAACTCAGGAGAGGTGCGAGGAGGAGGGTCATCGGTGAGGTGATGACGCTTGCGTTGAGAACGAAGGAGAAAGGTGAAAGAGACGCTCCAATCGGGATAGTTGGAGCCCACAAGCTTGGAAAGGGTGCCAAGGTTGCCCGAAGGAGGAGGAGGAGAAGGAGCTGCAGGAGTAGTTGTGAGACCGGAGGTAGTCATAGAACCCGGAAGCAGAAGAAGCCGCACGAACAGGAGCGGTTAGAAAACAGAGGAAGCCGCGCAAACAGTAGCGGCTAGAAAGAGGCACTGCGGGGAAGAGGTCGCGCGGACTGAAAAGGCCGAGCGAACAGAAGAGAGGAGAAGAGCAGGTGACCGCGACCAAGATGCGGATAAGAAAGAGACAACCCGCACGGTCAGGCAGATCACAGCAGCGGCTAGAAGGCGGTCAAAGGCTCGGCGGGGAAGAAGTCGCACGAACTGAGAAGCCCGAGCGAACAGAAAAGAGGAGAAGAGCTGGCGACCGCGACCAAGATGCGGGTGAGAAAGGAACAACCCGCACGGTCAGGCAGATCACAGCAGCAAACCGCGAGTAGAGAGACAATACACACGCGGACAGGGACAGACCGCAACGACTAGGAAGTCGGAGAGGCAAGAAAGAACAAGGAGCGCGGCGACAACGAAACAGGTCGCTGTGACAACAAGGAGAAGGAGAACCAAGAAGGAGCAAGCCGCGCGAACAGGTTGGCGGACAAAACCAAGCCGCGCAGATAGAAACGGGCCGCGCGGATAGAAGAGAGGGCAAGCCGCGAATCAAGTCGCAGAGCGCGGAAAAGAAGTCGCGAACAACAGAGGGCGCACAGAATCAAGAGGAAATGACCGTGTCCTCTGATACCATGTTAGAAAGTAGAGAACAAGAAGAGAAAAGTAGAGAACAAGCGAACAAACTTTTGAATAATTGAAATTTTATTATCCAAAAAAAGATATCATTTACAAAGGTATGGCCTCCCTTATATAGAATGGAGGAGATAAGAAAGAGAGTATACAAACAATGTGGGACTAAACATTTACAGTACTGAGCGGCTAGAATAATGGAGACCGCATAGGCCGCGCGGTTAGACAGATGGGCTAACCGCTCGGCAACTCCAGCAGGATAGAACAAACCGCAGAGGTAGACCGACAGACCGCCCGGTCTACAAACCGCTGGATCAGACCACTAAGCCGCTCGGTCAACAAACCGCTGGATCAGACCGCCAAGCCGCCCGGTCTAATACTTCAACAGTCCGGAGCTCTTCAATCTTCGCCAGCCGCACTTCCAGAGATGAGATCCGGAGATGTGGCGCGCAGATCGCCAACTGGTCGAACTTGCTCTCCAGCTCCAGGTAGGCGCGAGCAGCGGCGTGGTGATACTCGTTGCCCGACAACCAGATGGCATCAATGAAGGCCGCCCCTGGAGTCGTCGGGTGATCTGTCAAAACAAAGAAGTCGCCAGATTAGAAATAAGACACTTAGTAGCCAATACAACACCAGTGACGACATTTACCGCGACGAGGAGATCTTGATCAGCAAGGAGAAGGGTCGCGACCTAGGACATCTCGCCTGCGGGAAGATGGGCCACCAGCATGCTCGGCCGCATAACCCTGCCCGCGACCTCCATGGCTGGAATCCCCCACTCTCGGCGGGAAGTAATTCGGCAGCGGTTTGTCCAGCTTCCAGGCCAGGGACTTCGACGGAGGCGGCAGGGGCTGCCATGAACTCGCCGACTGAGGCGGGGTCTTCAGCGGAGGAGGCGGAGGAAGTAGCATCGTAGTAGTTTGTTGAGGCGCGACCAGAGGCGGCGGCGGCGGTAGGTGGATCGCTGTTGGCGGTGCAGGATCTCGCGCAGGGGAGGTCGGAGCCTTACTCGCCGGAAGGTCCTTTCTCGTCGGTGCAACCTTCTTTGACGGAGGATCCTTCAGTGATGGTTCCTTGCTCGCCGCGGGAACCGAGGCTTCAGATACCCTCTTGGTGCCAACATTAATCCGGATCGTGTGCATGGTCCTGACGGGTTTCCCGGCTGCAAGGGCGAGCAGCGGCGCAGAGTTCAGCGGGGTGACATTCAAAGGCACCTCGGTGTCTTCCGGCAGAGAGTCTACGAGCAAAAAAGATAGTGTTAGCAAGAAGTATGACTGCGACCAATGGATGAGGAAGAAGAATAGCTCGGCAACATGGAGACCTGGCAACGAGACGACCTCCACCTGTTGTGGCGCCGACGTAGTTGCGACTTCTGGAGCATTTAGCGAGCCGAGAAGGCTCGAGTCAGGGGCGACCACATTGGGAATGTCGTCCAGCCCAAGGTCGCCGAGCAGCTTCAGAGTGTTGGCAGAGCGCGCGGGGTTATTCATCACAGCCGCGACATGCGCAGGAGGTGACGGTGGATCAATCGCATCAGAGGCGGGCTTCTTATTGATCTTCTTGGTTTTCTTATTTTTAGGAGGGGGTAAGTCGGCAGCGGCGTCTTCTTCACGCGGCCATTTGGACTTAACAATGCCGAGAATGCCAGTTAGAGCGGCGAGGCTGTCTTGAAGAAGTTTCTCGGCATCCGACATCGTGCGCGAGCTCTGGCGATCCGTCTGAAGAGCCAGCCCCCCCCCCCCCCCATTTATAGAGATCGGCATGCAGTCATTAGTTGTGAGCAAGTCTGATACTTGGCATAGCAGCTCGCCGAATAAGTGTTGGATGATTCTTCCCGAGCTCCTACGTCGCTCAAAAAGAGCGGGAATTGTGTACAACCCATATTCATCGAGGATGGGTCCTACCATAGCTAGGTCAGCAGAAGTCAAAGTCAATAAGTCATGATAGAAGCCAACATCAGAGCGCAAGACCATAGAAGGCCTGTGCGAGTATGACGAGCTCCCCTCGCATACTCGCCAGGTAGGCGACTAGGCGAGATACTCGCCCAGCCCGTGCGAGTTCCTCCGGAAGTCGCCTTGTCGTCAGGGGGTGGAGTATAAATATGACCCCACTGGATTTGCCTATAAATAGGACCCCAGCGGTACGAGGTGAGACACTTGAAATCCTCTGCAGGATACTCACGAGCTTCATTTTTGAGATACTAGCCAAGTCTTTGGATTCCATTTCCTTAGAGATCAAGTCGCGACCTTGCGACTTCGTCATCAGCTAGTCTCCCTCGTACCCAGTTCGACCATCTTTGGTTGAGAAGGGGCTGCTCCTTTTGAGCATCCGGGTACGTGGTGGGACCTTCCTACCACAACATCTGGGGTCTTGTTCGACTTGATTCTTCATCCTAGTCATCCTAGCCGTCTGATCTAACCTCTGAGCCGGTAACCTTAGACAGCTTTGGTCCGAATTCGAGGTTGGGAATTTTTCCGGCTTCAACATATATATATATATATATATAAAGCAATATAAGTATTTGAAGGCACACCATATATCAAACAAGAGCCATTGGATCATGAGAGAGCATGATATGGGGGAAGAGAGTTGGGAGAGAGAGAAAGGAAGGAGTTAGAGAGAGGGAGGGGAGGAGAGAGAGAGGGAGGGAGAAAGGGAGAGAGAAAGGGAGAGAGTTGGCGTAAGGGAGAGGAGAAAGGGGGAGGAGAGAGAGGGAGAGAGATGAGGAAGTGAGAGAAAGAAAAGGGAGAGAGATTCCGTGAAATTAATGTTTTTACGACAAAACGTATTTTTTTTATAAAATAAAAATTGTAATATTGATTTATATTTTTTTACAGTCATTTTGAGTACTCATATGTATATATTGTCGGCACTGCCCGTCTTGATGTGGGTGTATCCCACTTTGATGCGGGTGTAGCCCGCAACGATGCATCGAGCACGGGAGAAGCCCGTTCGGCGGCAGGCGAAGCCCGCCTGGATGCGGCCAAAGGCCGCCTGAGAGCATCGAGCACGGGCTTAGCCCGTGCGAAGATGCTCGTGTATATATATATATATATATATATATATATATATATATATATATATATATATATATATATATATATATATATATATATATATATATATATATATATATGACACAAAAATGATCATCAGATTGGGTACATCAGAAGAATAGGGCTAAACATGCCCTTCAATATAAAACTAGCTAAGGGTTCATTTATTTCGGATGTGGCGGGTCAATCCGCTCGGTGGAAACGGAGTGTTCGAAACGGAGGGGGGAGGTGACTGCTCCAAACTGAGCTTTTTTTGGGGCGTTTCTCAAGGTGGACGTGTAACACCCCAGATTTTGACAGAGGGTCTATTTGCGTTTCTGGACAATTTTAGTTTCTGGCAGGGGGCACACGGCCCGGGACACGGGCATGTCCTAGGCCGTGTCAGGCTGTAGTCGACGACTTGGCCGCGTAGTCAACACTTTGCGCTCGACGAAGTGTCGAGACACGGCACACGGCCTGCGACACGGGCGTGTCGCAGGGCGTGTCGAGCCCGTCTCGACACTCGGCCCGGGGTGTCGACATTTTCGTCTCGATACTGTGTCGAGACAAGGCACACGTCCTAGGACACGGGCGTGTCCAAGGCCGTGTGGGTCGGTCGACGAACTTCAGTCGACGATGCACACTCGACGAGTGTCGAGTGTTGAGTGTCGAGTGTCGAGACTAGGGCACACGGCCTGTGACACGGGCGTGTCACAGGGCGTGTCCCGCTTGGTCGACGATCTTCGCTCGACGTTTTTCTGCGGTGTCGACACAAAGGCTGTCGACGAGTGTCGAGACTTCGCACACGGCGTGGGACACGAGTGTGTCCCAGGCCGTGTCCTTCTCGGGTTGTTTTCGGGGCTGTGTCGATGGAGGCACACGGTCGACCACACGGCCGTGTCAGTTGGGACACGGGCGTGTCGGGTTGAACACGGGCGTGTCGAATGCCCGTGTGCTGTTCCAAGCGCGTCGATTTGTGACGGCGAATGGGGGACACAGCCCTGGACACGGGCGTGTGCTAGGCCGTGTTCGGCCATGGTATTTTATTTTTTTCAGATAGATCGTGGCCATTCTTTCCCTTATTTTGGGATCTAATGGTCCAGAACTGCCCTTGGGGAGTTAAGTCCGAGAATAGGGTTGGAAACCATCATTCTTCTTCAAGCTTTTCTCTTACTAAATTCTAGAGAGAAGGGAGAGCAAGGAAGAAGGTGAAGGAGGGTTTGGGCTGTAGGAGAAGCTTCGGTGCTACAAATCGCGAGCCGAGTCCAGATCCATGTAGGCTAGATCGTTGCGAAGGTTTTCATCCGGCTATTTTGCCATGACAAGGAAGAGGAGTCGGAAGGTAACGACACTTCTCCTCTCGGTCTTAGGATGCATGTCTTTAGCATCATTTCTTTTCTAGTTTTGGGCACCAAACACTCAAATGAGAGGGGTTTTGGGTCGCCAAGGTTCAAGAGGAACTTCCGGGTCGATTGAGTCCATCCCCGGCATGATTTGCATTAGTGATCCGCTCCGTTAGTGGATTAGGCATGGTGGGTGAAGCCGTAGTCGCGACCGTTAGTCCGACTCGGTGATGTTGCATACGAACTTTAAGGATTCATAGAGTTTCCGTTGCGGCAAGATGTCGTTTTTGATGTGGTGATGTTTTTCCCCTTTTTCTCGAGTGAGTACGTATAGTCGGAACCGGACAAGGTTAGCTCCTCGTGGCGGTAGATGGTTTCCTTGGTGGACAAGGTTAGCTCCGAATGAGTTGTAGATGGTTTCCTTGGTGCGCGGGAACGCTGCAGTACAAATGAGGGACTAGGGTGGAATTGTCATGGTTTGTGATGTGCCAAGGCGTGGCTATGTCTCCGTGGTCGGCTGGCTATCCCGTGACGTTCACGTCATGTCTGTAGAGTGTCCCGGCGAGACTAGTCCCCTTCTGTGAGACTGACGAGAATGCCAAGCATGGGGGCAAGCCCGGGCAATGAGGCCATGAGCGGGTGGGGTCCGACAAGGCTTCTTAGAATCGGTCAGTTTGTGTTTGTTGGAATCCTGACATGAGACGTCAAAGCTTGTAGGCAAGCCCGGGTCTAAGACCTTGAACAGGTGGGGCCTTTGCAAGAGTTCCTTTTGGCGGCCTGTGTGCCGTTGGGGGGGGGGGGAATTGTGTTACCCCCCTTTGTTTGTAGCTTTATGCCAATGTGGAAACGATAAGTACCCATGTGATGTGATGATGTGCTAGATGCATACGAGATAGAGTGCCTTGGGTGAAGCCCGGGTTGTTGCATACATGTTGCATAAGTAGGCCCTTTTTATTATATGCTCAACCAGTAGAGAACATGTATGATGAGTGTGACATCCAAGATTGTTTCTGTAGCTGCTTTTCTTGCTTATGAATATTGCATACGAGTGCTAACTTGCAGGTTGGAGGAGTACCACGGGGTCCGTTAGGGGCGGCCGGGAGGAGATGTGTTTGTTACACAGTTTGAGGTCAGCCTTTGCTGACCCACGTTATTAATAAATTTTACAGGGCAAGGATCGCATGCAGGAGCTAGCTCGCCGGCCAGAAAGGCCTAAGCTTCATGAAGTGCTTCTCTCTTTTGTAGCTCTACTTATATGATGTTGTATGTTTGAGACTCATGTTGTCCGGCTTGCATGCCGAGGTAGACTACGAGTGCTATGCACTTTCTTGACTGATGTATTATTTGAGTTTGGACACTTATTGTAAGGCCATAAGGCCATTGTTATTACTCTTTTAGTGGTGGATAACTTCTAATCTTGTTTGTGTTTCCGCTGTTTTGTGCAAAGAGGTTTGAGTATGGGTAGTTATATCATCTTATAATACTAAAGTTGTGGCGTCCGTATGTTGTGAGGCCCCGGCCGGACCCATATTATACGGTCATTACAGGGGAAGTGTTACAATTTGGTATCAAAGCGAGGTTAGATTCAAGGTCAATGCGTAGAGAAGTTATCCACATAAGAGTAACGCGGGACCATGAGTGTCCTTATGTTTAAGTTTTGAGATTAGAGACTGATTCTTTGTTTCTTATTTTCTTGAAGAGTGCAAGCAACGAGGCAGGTATGTCGAGAGCAAGAGAGGAACTCTCGGCGAGCAGTGCCACTGCTCCAGGTCTTTTGGGCACGGGTGTAAACCCGGCCGACTTCTGCCGCATGCTTGCAGAAGCGATGGTGGCAGCACAAGCTGCAGCAGCAGCTCAAATAGCAACCCCTGCTACACCGGATACGGCGACGGCCGTGCCAGGAGGAGAAGCCAGGCGAGTGGAGCCTTTGGCGGAAAGGGTAGTTGTCGGACATGGAGACCGACACTTGAAGTGCTTCCTGAGCTTCCATCCCCCGTCTTTCAAGGGAGTTGGTACGCCAACGGATGCGGAGGATTGGTGGGTTCGCATTCAAGAGCTTTTGAGGGCGGCAGAGACGCCAGAAGAAAAGAAATCTGAATATGTGGCGTTCATGTTGGAAGGAGATGCCAAGTTGTGGTGGGTGAGCCATAGCGGCCGCTAGTTCCCGGGACGCACCCTATCGGTGGATGAGTTTGGGGATGCTTTTCTGAAGAGGTACATTCCCGTTTCTACACGGTTGGCACTTCAGAGGCAGTTCCTGCAATTAATACAGCGGGACAAGACGGTGGATGAGTATGTGCAGGAATTCACCCGTTTGGGTCGTTATGCGGGAACAACGATGGCAGATGATGTAGAGAGGGATAACCTCTTCTACCAGGGGCTGAGGGAGAACCTTAGACAACCCCTCATTTCCATGAAGAGGGCTGGTTTTAATGAACTAGTTGAGGCTGCCAGGATATTGGAAAGTGATCTGGAGCGAACCCAACGTCGTAAGGGTTTTACTCCCAAGCAAGGGGAAGGGAAGCCTTCCCAATCCCATGGAAAGTCTGAAGGGAGTAGGTTGAGGAATAATCCTCACACATCCAGGTCCGGTGAGAAGAGCAAGGGGACGCCTGGAGGTTCTCACTCTAGGGGACCGCCGACGTGTTACAACTGCGGTAAGGTGGGGCACATAGCTCGTGTTTGTCCCCAAGGAGGAGCGGGGCAAGAGGCAAGGCATGAGCAGACTGTGCGCTCAGGCCCCAGTGCTGCGGAGAAAGGGAAGATGGCGGAGTCGAGCGCTTCTCGGTTCCAACCGGTGCAACTAAGGGCTTACAACCTTGGACAGCAAGAAGCGATCCGCCAAGCCGATGTGGTGACAGGTATGAAGAAAATTTAAGTTGAAATTTTGTGCTTCATACTTTTAGAACCTTTTTGTGTGATGTCTATGTTGTAGGCTTCGTATCAGTTTCTGGATACCTCGCTAGGGTATTGTTCGATACGGGAGCATTGCACTCCTTTCTTGCAGAGAGCTTCATCCGGAGAATAGGAGTTGAGTCTTTCTCGGCGGACGCGGAGTTGAAAGTGCGCATGCCCAATGGGTCATCCATGACCACCGGGGCCAAAGGGCCCATCTGTTGGGAGCTGGACGGAGTTGACTTCGTTTTGGTAGCAGTGATTTTGCCATTGGTTGAGTTCGATGTCATTTTGGGCATGGACTGGCTTGCAGAGCAGCGCGCCAGTATTGATTCTCTATCTAAGGTAGTGACCCTAAAGAGCAAAGGGCAGGCGGAGGTCAAATTTGAGGGCCTTTGTGGAGTGGCCTATTCCCTGATTTCGGCCATGCAATTGATGCGAGCGGTTAACCAGGGTGGTGTAGCGCTTGTAGCGTTATTGGAGGTTCGTCTCTCTCACCTATCTATTGAGGAAGTGCCCGTAGTGGCAGAGTTCAAGGATGTGTTTCCGGATGAACTTCCTGGAGCGCCTCCTCGGCGGGAGATTGATTTCTCGATCGAGTTAGTGCCGGAGGCTAGGCCGGTGTCACGTCCTCCATTTAGGATGGCACCAAAGGAGTTGTCCGAACTCAAAATACAGCTACAGGAACTGTTGGAGCAAGAGTATATTTGACCCAGTTCTTCACCGTGGAGCGCGCCGGTGCTGTTTGTAAAGAAGAAAGACAGTAGCATGCAGCGATGCATAGACTACCGTGAGCTGAATAAATTGACCGTCATGAATAAGTATCTGATTCCTCGGATAAATGACTTGTTCGACCAATTGGTGGCGTCAGTGGTGTATTCAAAATTGGACTTGAAGTCAGGCTATTATCACCTGCGAATTCGGGATGAGGACATACCCAAGACTGCCTTTCGTACAAGGTATGGACACTTTGAGTTTACGGTGATGCCGTTCGGACTGACGAACGCACCATCTGTGTTCATGGATCTTATGAATCGAGTATTTCGGGAATACTTGGATTCTTTTGTGGTTGTCTTCATCGATGACATCTTGGTGTATTCCAAATCTGAAGTGGAGCATGAGACCCACTTGAGAGTGGTCTTGCAAGTATTGAGGGAGAATCAGTTGTATGTAAAGTTCTCCAAGTGCGAGTTCTGGTTAGAGAAGGTGACATTTTTGGGCCACATGATTAGTGGGGATGGGGTGGCAGTGGATCCAACAAAAGTGGAGGCCATCAGTGATTGGCCAGTCTTGAGGACCGTGGCGGAAGTCCGAAGTTTTCTTGGACTAGCCGGGTACTATAGGAGATTCGTGGAAAATTTCTCACGGATAGCTCTACCCCTCACCTCACTCACTCGTAAAGATCATAAGTTTGTGTGGACTCAAGAGTGCAGTCAAGCATTTGAGGCACTGAAGGAGAGACTGATGATGGCTCCAATCCTAAGTCTACCGCAAGGGACCGAGGGATTTCAGATCTTCAGTGACGCATCAGGATGCGGTTTGGGTTGCGTTTTGGTGCAACATGGCAAGGTGATTGCTTTTGGGTTTAGACAGCTGAAGCCTCATGAGAGGAATTACCCCGTCCATGATTTGGAGTTGGCGGCGGTAATTTTCGCGTTGAAAATATGGCGGCATTATGTATACGGTGCAAAGGTGGAGATCTTCACGGATCATAAAAGCATGAAGTATCTCTTGGATCAAAAGGACTTGAACATGCGGCAACGCAGGTGGGTTGAGTTTCTTGGAGACTACGAAGTGGCGATTCAGTATATGCCAGGTAAAGCCAATGTGGTGGCGAATGCCTTGAGTAGAAAGTACTCGGGGTAAGGGAATTGGATCGAAGCTCATGATGAGCGGTTGGTACGGGAATGGGAGTCCCTTGGTTTGGAATGTGTTGCGAGAGGCGAGTCCAGCGTGGCTCGGTTGAACTGGATTGAAGTGCAGAACGACTTGACAGATCGCATTTGGGAAGCGACACGGTTGGATGTGGAGTTTCAATCATTTGTGTTGGAGGCTCAAACGGGCGAGAGCAGCGCCTGGGAGATGATTGATGGGATTATGAGGAAGGACGGAAGGGTTTGTATACCGCAGTTCGGCAAACTCCGTGAGGAGTTGATGTTTGAGGCTCACTTCACAAAGTACTCCATTCACCCGGGCAGTACAAAGATGTACTTGGATATGAAGAAATCCTTTTGGTGGTCGGGGCTGAAGCGGGACGTAGCTTTGTATGTGAATCGTTGCCAGACTTGCGCCTTGGTGAAGGCCGAATGTCAGAAGCCGGGCGGGTTCCTGAAGCCCCTTCCAATCCCTGAGTGGAAATTTGATGACATCTCCATGGATTTTGTGCACGGTCTGCCTAGATCGCAGCAGGGTAATGATGCTATTTGGGTGATCGTGGACTGCTTAACCAAGGTGGCCCACTTCATCCCAAATCGGAAAGAGGATAGCGTGGAGAAGCTGGTGGAGTTGTATGTTCGCAACATTGTGCGACTGCATGAGATTCCAAAGAGTATAGTCCGAGATCGAGATGGACGGTTTACGTCCAAGGACTGGAGACTGGTTCAGAAGAGCTTGGGCACGAAGCTAAAGTTCAGTACGACATTCCATCCTCAAACTGACGGGCAAACCGAAAGAACGAACCGTACTATGGAGGATATGCTGAGAATATGCATTCTTGACTTCGGCAAGAGGTGGGAAGATCACCTCTTCTTGGTGAAATTCGCGTACAATAATAGTTATCAAGCAAGCATAAAAATGGCACCATACGAAGCTTTGTATGGGAGACGGTGTCGAACACCGATGTCTTGGGCAGAGGCGGGAGACACCAAATATTTGGGAAAGGAGGCGGTGGTTGACGCTTGTGAGTTGGTACGGACCATTCAAGAGCGTATGAAGGTGGCGCAAGACCGGCAAGCAAAATACTTTAATGCTCGTCACAGGAAGTTGGAGTTTGCGGTAGGTGATTGGGTCTATTTGAAGATCAAGCCGTTCAAGGGCGTCTCATGGATTCGCCGACTCAAGAAGTTGAGTCCATGGTTTTTGGTGCCTTTTGAAGTTGTTGAACGGGTGGGAGAAGCAGCCTATCAGTTGGCATTGTCCGCGGAGCTGAGTGGATTGCATGACGTCTTCCATGTCTCCGCCTTGAGGAAAGCCTTAGTGGAGGCTAGTGTGGTGATCGAGCCGGCATCGGTGCCAATTGAGGAAGACTTGAGGACACGAGTCCGTCCAATCGCTATAGAGGATTCAGAGACTCGGCAGTTGCGGAATAAAGAGGTTAAACTCGTGAGAGTCTGATGGGACAACTGCGGTCGTGAGGAGCAATCTTGGGAACGAGAGCAAGCCATGCTAGAAGAGTATCCAGAACTTTTCATTTCAGGTACCATTTAAGTGTGTTCCCTTTTGTTTTGTAATTTCGGGACGAAATTCTGTTAGGGGGGAGAGTTGTAACACCCCAGATTTTGAGAGAGGGTTGATTTGCGTTTTTGGCCAATTTTGGTTTCTGGCAGGGGGCACACGGCCCGGGACACGGGCATGTCCCAGGCCGTGTCAGGCTGGAGTCGACGACTTGGCCGCGTAGTCGACACTTTGCGCTCGGCGAAGTGTCGAGACAGGGCACATGGCCTGCGACACGGGCGTGTCGCAGGGCGTATCGAGCCCGTGTCGACACTCGGCCCGGGCTGTCGACATTTTCGTCTCGACAATGTGTCCAGACAAGGCACACGTACTAGGACACGGACGTGTCCAAGGCCGTGTGGGTCGGTCGACGAACTTCAGTCGACGATGCGCACTAGATGAGTGTCGAGTGTCGAGTGTCGAGACTGGGGCACACGGCCTATGACACGGGCGTGTCACAGGGCGTGTCCCGCTTGGTCGACGATCTTCGCTCGACGTTTTTCCATGGTGTCGACACAAAGGCTGTCGATGAGTGTCGAGACTTCGCACACGGCTTGGGACACGGGCATGTCCCAGGCTGTGTCCTTCTCGGGTTGTTTTCGGGGCTGTGTCGATGGAGGCACACGGCCGACCACACGGCCGTGTCAGTTGGGACACGGGCGTGTCGGGTCGAACACGGGCGTGTCGAATGCCCGTGTGCTGTTCCAGGCGCGTCGATTTGTGACGGCGAATGGGGGACACGACCCTGGACATGGGCGTGTGCCAGGCCGTGTTTAGCCCAGGTATTTTATTTTTTTCAGACGGATCGTGGCCATTCTTTCCCTTATTTTGGGATCTGATGGTCCAGAACTGCCCTTGGGGAGTTAAGTCCGAGAATAGGGTTGGAAACCCTCATTCTTCTTCAAGCATTTCTCTTACTAAATCTAGAGAGAAGGGAGAGCAAGGAAGAAGGTGAAGGAGGGTTTGGGCTGTAGGAGAAGCTTCAGTGCTCCAAATCGCGAGCCGAGTCCAGATCCGTGGAGGCTAGATCGTTGTGAAGGTTTTCATCCGGCTATTTTGCCATGACAAGGAAGAGGAGTCGGAAAGTAACGACACTTCTCCTCTCGGTCTTAGGATGCATGTCTTTAGCATCATTTCTTTTCTAGTTTTGGGCACCAAACACTCAAATGAGAGGGGTTTTGGGTCGCCAAGGTTCAAGAGGAACCTCCGGGTCGATTGAGTCCGTCCCCGGCATGATTTGCATTAGTGATCCGCTCCGTTAGTGGATTAGGCATGGTGGGTGAAGCCATAGTCGCGACCGTTAGTCCGACTCGGTGATGTTGCATACGAACTTTAAGGATTCGTAGAGTTTTCGTTGCGGCAAGATGTCATTTTTGATGTGGTGATGTTTTCCCCTTTTTATCGAGTGAGTACGTGTAGTCAGAACCGGACAAGGTTAGCTCCTCGTGGCGGTAGATGGTTTCCTTGGTGGACAAGGTTAGCTCCGCATGAGTTGTAGATGGTTTCCTTGGTGCGCGGGAACGCTGTAGTAAAAATGAGGGACTAGGGTGGAATTGTCTTGGTTTGTGATATGCCAAGGTGTGGCTGTGTCTCCGTGGTCGGCTGGCTATCCCGTGACGTTCACGTCATGTGTGGAGAGTGTCCCGGCGAGACTAGTCCCCTTCTGTGAGACTGATGAGAATGCCAAGCATGGGGGCAAGCCCGGGCAATAAGGCCATGTGCGGGTGGGGTCCGGCAAGGCTTCTTAGAATCGGTCAGTTTGTGTTTGTTGGAGTCCTGACATGAGACGTCAGAGCTTGTAGACAAGCCTGGGTCTAAGACCTTGAGCAGGTGGGGCCTTTGCAAGAGTTCCTTTTGGCGGCCTGTGTGCCGTTGGGGGGGAATTGTGTTACCCCCCTTTGTTTGTGGCTTTATGCCAATGGGGAAATGATGAGTACCCATGTTATGTGATGATGTGCTAGATGCATATGAGATAGAGTGCCTTGGGTGAAGCCCGGGTTGTTGCATACATGTTGCATAAGTAGGCCCTTTTTATTATTTGCTCAACCAGTAGAGAACATGTATGATGAGTGTGACATCCAAGCCTGTTTCTGTAGCTGCTTTTCTTGCTTATGAATATTGCATACGAAGTGCTAACTTGCAGGTTGGAGGAGTACCCCGGGGTCCGTTAGGGGCGGCCAGGAGGAGATGTGTTTGTTACACAGTTTGAGGTCAGCCTTTGCTGACCCACGTTACTAATAAATTTTATAGGGCAAGGATCGCATGCAGGAGCTAGCTCGCCGGCCAGAAAGGCCTAAGCTTCATGAAGTGCTTCTCTCTTTTGTAGCTCTACTTATATGATGTTGTATGTTTGAGACTCATGTTGTCCGGCTTGCATGCCGAGGTAGACTACGAGTGCTATGCACTTTCTTGACCGATGTATTATTTGAGTTTGGACACTTGTTGTAAGGCCATAAGGCCATTGTTATTACTCTTTTAGTGGTGGATAACTTCTAATCTTGTTTGTGTTTCCACTGTTTTGTGCAAGGAGTTTTGAGTATGGGTAGTTATATCATCTTATAATACTAAAGCTGTGGCGTCCGTATGTTGTGAGGCCCCGGCCGGACTCATATTATACGGTCATTACAGGGGAGGTGTTACAATTTGGTATCAAAGCGAGGTTAGATTCAAGGTCAATGCGTAGAGAAGTTATCCACATAAGAGTAACGCGGGACCATGAGTGTCCCTATGTTTAAGTCTTGAGATTAGAGACTGATTCCTTATTTCTTGTTTTCTTGAAGAGTGCAAGCAACGAGGAGGGTACGTCGAGAGCAAGAGAGGAACTCTCGGCGAGCAGTGCCACTGCTCCAGGTCTTTTGGGCACGGGTGTAAACCCGACCGACTTCTGCCGCATGTTTGCAGAAGCGATGGTGGCAGCCCAAGCTGCAGCAGCAGCTCAAGTTGCAACCCCTGCTATACCGGATACGGCGACGGCCATGCCAGGAGGAGAAGCCAGGCGAGTGGAGCCTTTGGCGGAAAGGGTAGTTGTCGGACATGGAGACCGGCACTTGAAGTACTTCCTGAGCTTCCATCCCCCGTCTTTCAAGGGAGTTGGTATGCCAACGGATGCGGAGGATTGGTGGGTTCGCATTCAAGAGATTTTGAGGGCGACAGAGACGCCAGAAGAAAAGAAATCTGAATATGCGGCATTCATGTTGGAAGGAGACGCCAAGTTGTGGTGGGTGAGCCATAGCGGCTGCCAGTTCCCGGGACACACCCCGTCGGTGGATGAGTTTGGGGATGCTTTTCTGAAGAGGTACATTCCCGTTTCTACACGGTTGGCACTTCAAAGGCAGTTCCTGCACTTAATGCAGCGGGACAAGACGGTGGATGAGTATGTGCAGGAATTCACCCGTTTGGGTCGTTACGCGGGAACGACGATGGC
The DNA here is from genome assembly GCA_039583875.1 of Platanthera guangdongensis. Taxonomy (NCBI): domain Eukaryota; kingdom Viridiplantae; phylum Streptophyta; class Magnoliopsida; order Asparagales; family Orchidaceae; genus Platanthera; species Platanthera guangdongensis. The sequence goes on along the minus strand of CM077151.1, from coordinate 75,790,402 downwards.
AGATGATGTAGAGAGGGATAACCTCTTCTACCAGGGGATGAGGGAGAACCTGAGACAACCCCTCATTTCCATGAAGAGGGCTGGTTTTAATGAACTAGTTGAGGCTGCCAGGATATTGGAAAGTGATCTGGAGCGAACCCAACGTCGTAAGGGTTTTACTCCCAAGCAAGGGGAAGGGAAGCCTTCCCAATCCCATGGAAAGTCTGAAGGGAGTAGGTGGAGGAATAAGCCTCACACATCCAGGTCCAGTGAGAAGAGCAAGGGGACGCCTGCAGGTTCTCACTCTAGGTGACCGCCGACGTGTTACAACTGCGGTAAGGTGGGGCACATAGCTCGTGTTTGTCCCCAAGGAGGAGCGGGGCAAGAGGCAAGGCAGGAGCAGACTGTGCGCTCCGGCCCCAGTGCTGCGGAGAAAGGGAAGATGGCGGAGTCGAGCGCTTCTCGGTTCCAACCGGTGCAACCAAGGGCTTACAACCTTGGACAGCAAGAAGCGATCCGCCAAACCGATGTGGTGACAGGTATGAAGAAAATTTAAGTTGAAATTTTGTGCTTCATACTTTTAGACCCTTTTTGTGTGATGTCTATATTGTAGGCTTCGTATTAGTTTCCGGATACCCCGCTAGGGTATTGTTCGATACGGGAGCATTGCACTACTTTCTTGCGGAGAGCTTCATCCAGAGAATAGGAGTTGAGTCTTTCTCGGCGGACGCGGAGTTGAAAGTGCGCATGCCCAATGGGTCATGGATGACCACCGGGGCCAAAGGGCGCATCTGTTGGGAGCTGGACGGAGTTGACTTTATTTTGGTAGCAGTGATTTTGCCATTGGTTGAGTTCGATGTCATTTTGGGCATGGACTGGCTTGCAGAGCAGCGCGCCAGTATTGATTGCCTATCTAAGGTAGTGACCCTAAAGAGCAAAGGGCAGACGGAGGTCAAATTTGGGGGCCTTTGTGGAGTGGCCTATTCCCTGATTTCGGCCATGCAATTGATGCGAGCGGTTAACCAGGGTGGTGTAGCGCTTGTAGCGTTATTGTAGGTTCGTCTCTCTCACCTATCTATTGAGGAAGTGCCCGTAGTGGCAGAGTTCAAGCATGTGTTTCCTGATGAACTTCCTGGAGCGCCTCCTCGGCGGGAGATCGATTTCTCGATCGAGTTAGTGTCGGAGGCTAGGCCGGTGTCACGTCCTCCATTTAGGATGGCACCAAAGGAGTTGTCCGAACTCAAAGTACAGCTACAGGAACTGTTGGAGCAAGGGTATATTAGACCCAGTTCTTCACCGTGGAGCGCACCGGTGCTGTTTGTAAAGAAGAAAGACGGTAGCATGCAACTATGCATAGACTACCGAGAGCTGAATAAATTGACCGTCAAGAATAAGTATCTGATTCCTCGGATAGATGACTTGTTCGACCAATTGGTGGGGTCAGTGGTGTATTCAAAATTGGACTTGAAGTCAGGCTATTATCACCTGCGAATTCGGGATGAGGACATACCCAAGACTGCATTTGGTACAAGGTATGGACACTTTGAGTTTACGGTGATGCCGTTCGGACTGACGAACGCACCATCTGTGTTCATGGATCTTATGAATCGAGTATTTCGGGAATACTTGGATTCTTTTGTGGTTGTCTTCATCGATGACATCTTGGTGTATTCCAAATCTGAAGTGGAGCATGAGACCCACTTGAGAGTGGTCTTGCAAGTGTTGAGAGAGAATCAGTTGTATGCAAAGTTCTCCAAGTCCGAGTTCTGGTTAGAGAAGGTGGCATTTTTGGGCCACGTGATTAGTGGGGATGGGGTGGCAGTGGATCCAACAAAAGTGGAGGCCATCAGTGATTGGCCAGTCTTGAGGACCGTGGCGGAAGTCCGAAGTTTTCTTGGACTAGCCGGGTACTATAGGAGATTCGTGGAAAATTTCTCGCGGATAGCTCTACCCCTCACCTCACTCACTCGTAAAGATCATAAGTTTGTGTGGACTCAAGAGTGCAGTCAAGCATTTGAGGCACTAAAGGAGAGACTGATGATGGCTCCAATCCTAAGTCTACCGCAAGGGACCGAGGGATTTCAGATCTTCAGTGACGCATCAGGATGCGGTTTGGGTTGTGTTTTGGTGCAACATGGCAAGGTGATTGCTTTTGGGTCTAGACAGCTGAAGCCTCATGAGAGGAATTACCCCGTCCATGATTTGGAGTTGGCGGCGGTAATTTTCGCGTTGAAAATATGGCAGCATTATGTGTACGGTGCAAAGGTGGAGATCTTCACGGATCATAAAAGCCTGAAGTATCTCTTGGATCAAAAGGACTTGAACATGCGGCAACGCAGGTAGGTTGAGTTTCTTGGAGACTACGAAGTGGCGATTCAGTATACGCCAGGTAAAGCCAATGTGGTGGCGGATGCCTTGAGTAGAAAGTACTCGGGGTAAGGGAATTGGATCGAAGCTCATGATGAGCGGTTGGTACGGGAATGGGAGTCCCTTGGTTTGGAATGTGTTGCAAGAGGCGAGTCCAGCGTGGCTCGGTTGAACTGCATTGAAGTGCAAAATGACTTGACAGATCGCATTCGGGAAGAGACTCGGTTGGATGTGGAGTTTCAACCATTTGTGTTGGAGGCTCAAACGGGCGAGAGCAGTGCCTGGGAGATGATTGATGGGATTATGAGGAAGGACGGAAGGGTTTGTATACCGCAGTTCGGCAAATTCCTTGAGGAGTTGATGTTTGAGGCTCACTTCACAAAGTACTCCATTCACCCGGGCAGTACAAAGATGTACTTGGATATGAAGAAATCCTTTTGGTGGCCGGGGCTGAAGCGGGACGTAGCTTTGTATGTGAATTGTTGCCAGACTTGCGCCTTGGTGAAGGCCGAATGTCAGAAGCCGGGCGGGTTCCTGAAGCCCCTTCCAATCCCTGAGTGGAAATTTGATGACATCTCCATGGATTTTGTGCACGGTCTGCCTAGATCGCAGCAGGGTAATGATGCTATTTGGGTGATTGTGGACCGCTTAACCAAGGTGGCCCACTTCATACCAAATCGGAAAGAGGATAGCGTGGAGAAGCTGGTGGAGTTGTATGTTCGCAACATTGTGCGACTGCATGAGATTCCAAAGAGTATAGTCCTCGATCGAAATGGACGGTTTACGTCCAAGGACTGGAGACTGGTTCAGAAGAGCTTGGGCACGAAGCTAAAGTTCAGTACGACGTTCCATCCTCAAACTGATGGGCAAACCGAAAGAACGAACCGTACTATGGAGGATATGCTGAGAATGTGCATTCTTGACTTCAGCAAGAGGTGGGAAGATCACCTCTTCGTGGTGGAATTCGCGTACAATAATAGTTATCAAGCAAGCATAAAAATGGCGCCATACGAAGCTTTGTATGGGAGACGGTGTCGAACACCGATGTCTTGGGCAGAGGCGGGAGACACCAAACTTTTGGGAAAGGAGGCGGTGGTTGACGCTTGTGAGTTGGTACGGACCATTCAAGAGCGTATGAAGGTGGCCTAAGACCGCCAAGCAAAATACTTTAATGCTCGTCACAGGAAGTTGGAGTTTGCGGTAGGTGATTGGGTCTATTTGAAGATCAAGTCGTTCAAGAGCGTCTCACGGATTCGCTGACTCAATAAGTTGAGTCCATGGTTTTTGGGGCCTTTTGAAGTTGTTGAACGGGTGGGAGAAGCAGCCTATCGGTTGGCGTTGTCCGCGGAGCTGAGTGGATTGCATGACGTCTTCCATGTCTCCGCCTCGAGGAAAGCCTTGGTGGAGGCTAGTGTGGTGATCGAGCCGGCATCGGTGCAATTGAGGAAGACTTGAGGACGCGAGTCCGTCCAATCGCTATAGAGGATTCAGAGACTCGGCAGTTGCGGAATAAAGAGGTTAAACTCGTGAGAGTCTGATGGGACAACTGCGGTCGTGAGGAGCAATCTTGGGAACGAGAGCAAGCCATGCTAGAAGAGTATCCATAACTTTTCATTTCAGGTACCATTTAAGTATGTTCCCTTTTGTTTTGTAATTTCGGGACGAAATTCTGTTAGGGGGGGGGGGAGTTGTAACACCCCAGATTTTGAGAGAGGGTTGATTTGCGTTTCTGGCCAATTTTCGTTTCTGGTAGGGGGCACACGGCCCGGGACACGGGCGTGTCCCAGACCATGTCAGGCTGGAGTCGACGACTTGGCCGCGTAGTCGACACTTTGCGCTCGGTGAAGTGTCGAGACAGGGCACACGGCCTGCGACACGGGCGTGTCGCAGGGCATGTCGAGCCCGTGTCGACACTTGGCCCGGGGTGTCGACATTTTCGTCTCGACAATGTGTCGAGACAAGGCACACGGCCTAGGACACGGGCGTGTCCAAGGCCGTGTGGGTCGGTCGACGAACTTCAGTCGATGATGCGCACTTGACGAGTGTCGAGTGTCGGGACTAGGGCAGACGGCCTGTGACACGGGCGTGTCACAGGGCGTGTCCCGCTTGTTCGACGATCTTCGCTCGACGTTTTTTCGCGGTGTCGACACAAAGGCTGTCTACGAGTATCGAGACTTCGCACGCGGCTTGGGACACGGGCGTGTCCCAGGCCGTGTCCTTCTAGGGTTGTTTTCGGGGCTGTGTCGATGGAGGCACACAGCCGACCACACGGCCGTGTCAGTTGAGACACGGGCGTGTCGGGTCGAACACGGGCGTGTCGAATGCCCGTGTGCTGTTCCAGGCGCGTCGATTTATGACGGAGAATGGGGGACACGACCCTGGACATGGGCGTGTGCCAGGCCGTGTTCGGCCCAGGTATTTTATTTTTTCAGACGGATCGTGGCCATTCTTTCCCTTATTTTGGGATCTGATGGTCCAGAACTGCCCTTGGGGAGTTAAGTACGAGAATAGGGTTGGAAACCCTCATTCTTCTTCAAGCTTTTCTCTTACTAAATTCTAGAGAGAAGGGAGAGCAAGGAAGAAGGTGAAGGAGGGTTTAGGCTGTAGGAGAAGCTTCAGTGCTCCAAATCGCGAGCCGAGTCCAGATCCGTGGAGGCTAGATCGTTGCGAAGGTTTTCATCCGGCTATTTTGTCATGGCAAGGAAGAGGAGTCGGAAGGTAACGACACTTCTCCTCTCGGTCTTAGGATGCATATCTTTAGCATCATTTCTTTTCTAGTTTTGGGCACCAAACACTCAAATGAGAGGGGTTTTGGGTCGCCAAGGTTCAAGAGCAACCTCCGGGTCGATTGAGTCCGTCCCCGGCATGATTTACATTAGAGATCCGCTTCGTTAGTGGATTAGGCATGGTGGGTGAAGCCGTAGGCGCGACCGTTAGTCCGACTCGGTGATGTTGCATACGAACTTTAAGGATTCGTAGAGTTTCCGTTGCGGGAAGATGTCATTTTTGATGTGGTGATGTTTTTCCCCTTTTTCTCGAGTGAGTACGTGTAGTCGGAACCGGATAAGGTTAGCTCCTCATGGCGGTAGATGGTTTCCTTGGTGGACAAGGTTAGCTCCGCATGAGTTGTAGATGGTTTCCTTGGTGCGCGGGAACGCTACAGTATAAATGAGGGACTAGGGTGAAATGGTGAGACTCGTCAAAGGTGACATCACGTGAGATACGAAGTCGACGAGCAATATGAACATAACACTGATAGCCCTTGTGCTCAGTACTGTATCCAAGAAAGACGCAAGATACAGATTGAGCAGAGAGCTTGATACACTCACGTGAAGAGAGAAGAACATAACACCGACAGTCAAAACCACACAGATGAGTATAACATGGGGGTTGGGAGTACAGACACTCACGTGCCAAGGCGTGGCTGTATCTCCGTGGTCGGCTGGCTATCCCGTGACATTCACGTCATGTGTGGAGAGTGTCCCGGTGAGACTAGTCCCCTTCTGTGAGACTGACAAGAATGCCAAGCATTGGGGCAAGCCCGAGCAATAAGGCCATGAGCGGGTGGGGTCCGGCAAGGCTTCTTAGAATCGGTCAGTTTGTGTTTGTTGGAATCCTGACATGAGACGTCAGAGCTTGTAGGCAAGCCCGGGTCTAAGACCTTGAGCAGGTGGGGCATTTGCAAGAGTTCCTTTTGGCGGCCTGTGTACCGTTGGGGGGGGGGGGAATTGTGTTACCCCCCTTTGTTTGTGGCTTTATGCCAATGGGGAAACAATGAGTACCCATGTGATGTGATGATGTGCTAGATGCATACGAGATAGAGTGTCTTGGGTGAAGCCCGGGTTGTTGCATACATGTTGCATAATTAGACCTTTTTTATTATATGCTCAACCAGTAGAGAACATGTATGATTAGTGTGACATCCAAGCCTGTTTTTGTAGCTGCTTTTCTTGCTTATGAATATTGCATACGAAGTGCTAACTTGCAGGTTGGAGGAGTACCCCGGGGTCCGTTAGGGGGGGCCAGGAGGAGATGTGTTTGTTACACAGTTTGAGATCAGCCTTTGCTGACCCACGTTACTAATAAATTTTACAGGGCAAGGATCGCATACAGGAGCTAGTTCTCCGGCCAGAAAGGCCTAAGCTTCATGAAGTGCTTCTCTCTTTTGTAGCTCTACTTATATGATGTTGTATGTTTGAGACTCATGTTGTCCGGCTTGCATGCCGATGTAGACTAGGAGTGTTATGCACTTTCTTGACTGATGTATTATTTGAGTTTGGACACTTGTTGTAAGGTCATAAGGCCATTGTTATTACTCTTTTAGTGGTGGATAACTTCTAGTCTTGTTTGTGTTTCCGCTGTTTTGTGCAAAGAGTTTTGAGTATGGGTAGTTATATCATCTTATAATACTAAAGTTGTGGCGTCCGTATGTTGTGGGGCCCCGGCCGGACCCATATTATACGGTCATTACAGGGGAGGTGTTACAGGACGGGTGGAAATAGAGCAAACGCTGCCGAAGGCTCATTTATTTACCCTCCTTCCGGCGGCGTTTTCCCAAAATGGAGTAGCGAAACGCCCAAACAAATAGAGCCTAAGGCGACAGACCATCCTTTGGACAAAATGGGGCTACTAAATTCTCTTGGTACTAACAAACTACTACATGTCCTCAGTACCAAGTGAGAATCATTGTACAAAGACAGTTACTCACATCCTTCAGTGCCTCCTCTACTGTGGAAACTGGATCGGGTGCAGGGTGTGTAACTGCGGGTATCTCCATGTCCATCTCGGGGATCGGTCATGATCATAAATGGATAGTAAAAGAGCGGGATAATGCGATACAAATTGTTGAATATTTAGAGTGGTAGATTTACAATAATATCAAAACACTTCACTAAGAGTTCAAAATATTATTCAAGGTCTATTATGACCTAAATAGTCTTATGAGAAAGTTTGGGGATTTTTGGAGTTGATTTGGGTATTTTTATTTCACTTAATTAATAGTATGCCAATTTATTAAATACATAAAGTATAGTTTTCCAAATTTATTTAAAACAAGTCACCATGAGTTAAAATTGTTATCCAAGGTCAATTATGACCTAAATAGTCTTCTGAAAAAGTTTAGAAATTTTTGGAAGTTTAGAAATTTTTGGAGTTGATTTGGATATTTTTATTTCACTTATTTAATAGTGTGACAATTTATTAAATACATAAGATATAGTTCAAAAATTATTATCCAAGGTCAAATATGACCTAATTAGTCCTTTAAAATAATATGGGGATTTTTGGAGTTGATTTGGGTATTTTTATTTTACTTATTTAATATTGTGACAATTTCTTAAATACATAAGCTATAGTTTTCCAAATTCATTAAAACAAGTCACCATGAGTTCAAATTATTATCCAAGGTCAATTATGACCTAAATAGTCCTCTGAAAACGTTTGGAGATTTTTGGAGCTGATTTGGGTTTTTTTATTTAACTTATTTAATAGTGTGATAATTTATTAAATACATAAGCTATAGTTTCCTCAATTCATTAAAACAAGTTCCAATCAGTTCAATTTATTATCAAAGGTCAATTATGATCTAAATAGTCCTCTGAAAAAATTTGTAGATTTTTGGAGTTGATTTGTGTATTTTTATTTTACTTATTTAATGGTGTGACAATTTATTAAATACATAAGCTATAGTTTTTCAAATTCATTAACACAAGTCAACGTGAGTTCAATTTATTATCTAGGCCAATTATGACCTAAATAGTCCTCTAAAAAAGTTTGAGGTTTTTTTGGAGTTGATTTGGATATTTTTATTTTACTTATTTAATGACAATTTATTAAATACATAAGCTATAGTTTTCCAAGTTCATTAAAACAAGTCACCATGAGTTAAATTTATTATCCAAGGTCAATTATGACCTAAATAGTCCTCTGATAAATTTTGGGGATTTTTGGAGGTTATTTGGGCATTTTTTATTTTACTTATTTAATAGTGTGATAATTTATTAAATACATAAGCAATAGTTTTTTAAATACATTAAAACAAGTCACCATGAGTTCAATTTGTTATCTAAGGTCAATTATGACCTAAATAGTCCTCTGAATAAGATTGAGGATTTTTGGAGTTGATTTGGGTATTTTTTTTATATTTTACATATTTCAAGAATGATAATTTTCATTAAATAAAGAAAATAAACCATATAAATATTCATCCAAACATTCCAAGTTTCTGCACATAGGTTACAAACTTCATAAAGAGCTTACCCATAAATTTTCATAATTATAGGAGCTCAAATGGCTGAAAAATATTTTTAATATACTTGGAGATATAATTTAATGTATTAAAACTTTGGAAATTAATTCAGGGAGATATACTCCACTTCAGAAAATGTACCACCCCACTCTGGAAATGTTGGATCAAGCCCTACAACTTTCCTATTGGGCACTTGGTCTGGTTCAGTCCCTAGGGTGCCTAATTTTGAGCTTGAAGTTTTCTGAAGGGGGTGCGTGTAACGCCCCTGATTTTTCGGTATTTATTTTAATTCTCGTAGTGACATATTTTGGACGTCAGGCCGTTACATTGACGCGTAGTTAACGGCTGTTGTTTGTTGAAGCATTGGTTTGCTTAGTGGGTTTTTCTGTGTGGTTGGTTTTGGCTCGGTTGTGCACCTTCCCTCGCGAGTCGGGTCTGTTTTGATGACTCAGTGAAGCTTTTTATAGGGATGTAGTGGCGTTTTATCTTTGGGTGGAGTTTTAATCGGGTTTGATTTGTCGGATTTTGATTTCGAATTCGTCGTTGGATTCATAGCGTCGGTATTTAGCTACAGTGCGATTTTTGTAAGATTTCGAGTTAGTTTGAGTTCGGGTCGTTTTGGGATTGTTTAATATTAATTGTAATGTAATATTAAAATTATATATATATATATATATATTATATATATATATATATATATATATATATATATATATATATATATATATATATATATATATGTATATATATATATATATATAGTCGGTGTTAAGGGTCACGTCAAAACCATATTCATCATCTTCCTAACCCGAGCAGCGGCGTTTTCGCGAGCGGAGGAGGAGCAGCGTCCCGCGTGCTTTTGACCGACGATTTCTAGCGATTCGGTGGTCGGCTTCGTCAATAGATTAGAGATTTGGAAAGATCTCATCGAGATCTACACGTTTGTGGTAAGCTTTCCCTGTTTCTCCGATTTTTTTGTGTTAGGATTTGTGATTTTGACCGCCTTTCTCCCCCCTAAAAGTTTCTGGAAACGCTGCTTAGGGCTTTTGGCGGTCGATCCTTGTCGTGTTGCGGCGGATTTCCGGAGTTTTGAGGAAAGTGGCGATTTTCTTCTTGCAACCGTTTCTTGCCTTTAGTCTTGTTCATTTCTTCTCCCTAGAAGGTTTTAATGATATATGACTTAGTCTTAAAAGAACCCTTAGAGTAGAATAAGCTTTTTCGGCCAAGAATCCGTCGAATATAGTGTACAGCCTCAGGAATTTACATCGAGTTAGGCGTAGAGGTCTATCCAAATTCGTCGAGCATCATAATTCAGCCTAAGGATAATTCGGCGTATATATTGGGTAAAATTCGTCGAGTATGAATTAGGGGTAGGAATGTGTTAAGGTAAATTCGTCGAGTAACATCACATTCATCGAGTAACATCACATTCGTCGAGTATAGATATATTTGCTTAAGTCCATTTCATCGAGTATCGGCTGGCGTGGCATCAATTGAATCTAGATTCGTCAAGTATCTAGGCGTCGAGTATCGGCGGGCGTGGCGTTGAGTGAAGGTAAAAGTCTTTAAGTGCAATCGACGATTCATCGAGTATGGCCTAGAGTAGGAGGCGTTGAGTGCATTCGAAGAATTCGTCGTGTTTGGCTTAGGCTTAGGGAGCGTTGAGTGACCGGGCCGCCAAGTCAAAATCATCGAGTATCAATAGTCTATTCGTCGAATGTCTTTAGTATTCGTCGAGTATCACTAGCCTTATTTGCCGAGTATGGTAGAAATTCGTCGATTATCCTTGTATTTCGTCTGGTATACTCGCCGAATTTGGCCAGGACTTAAAATATTTTGCTGTTTTGAGTATGATTCGTCGTGTATGGTCATTAGAGTAAATTTTAGGGCTTGTCAAGGTATTTTCTTTGGGTTTATGCTTGGGTATTGTTTGGGACGTTTGAGTATGATATTTTCTTCAGTTAGGAAGGTTGGAAGTGGATAAATGACCACCAACTGGACACCGATTTGTGAATTATTACACTTGGTGGTTGTTTGATTTCTGTTTTGTGGAACTGTTGGGTTGTGTCGGGCTAGGTGGTCACCACCACAATGCCTTTTGTGAGACGTTTGGGTCTGGAAGTCTGGTATTGGACGTTTTGGTCACCGACTCTGGCCCGGTTGTTTTTACCAAGTGTTAATGATTCACGTTTTCGAGCTGTTTTGTGCTCAGTTTGCTTCTTATAGATCAGTCTATGCTATTTCTTGCTTATCCTTGCAGATTTTGTCGAATCATGGTTTCGTTCCGCACTTGGTGCAAACCTCTTTTAAATTTCACGATTGTAAACTTTTCACTTTACTTGTTTTTATTTGGCTAACCAACTGTTGGTTCAGCATTTCTTATAATCGGGTTGGGTAAACCCTTTCTTGCCCTTTTTACTTATTACCGGCTTATTTCCTTTATCACTTGCAAATTTCTTACTGAGGTGTTCTTTCTTTGAATGTCTCAGGTTTAGGGCTATAGCCGGTGGATCGGCTGTGTTGGGTGGTAGCTTGTGGACTGTAGTTATTGCAGCGGTTTTCTTCACCGTTGTGTGGTAGTTGTTGTTTTCAGTTTTAATTCAGATATGCATACTTTCAGTGGGTTCGTGTCAGGTTGTTGACGCCCACTGGTTATTTTCTTTTAGAATATTGAATACTTTGCTAAGCTGTTAGTTTACTTTTTTTGGTTGGTTGTACTTGCTCTCTGGGAAGGTTTTATGCAAAGTTTCATGCTAAGTATTTTAAAATATAAAAATGATTATTACTATTACCTCATACATGACATGTTTGAAATCTAAATCACTATATTTAACGGTCGGAAAAGTTACTTTCATAATTATTATAAATCTAAAATCTTACATACCTTGAGTTGTCCTCTGAGGATGTTTATACTCATGTAGGACGTCAAATATGGTAAATAAAGTATTTTTCGCAGCGTATAACTATCTTTTTCTCTGGACTAGATGAGCCACTAAGCCGAGGGATATGGATAACCGCTTAAACATTAACTAGATTTTCCTCTTAATAACTTATAAATCTTTCATAAAAGTATTAAGTTAGAGTTTTTCCTGAGCGTCTGCAATTATCCTCTGCTGACGTGGCATCATGACGTGCGTTTTCTCTTACTCTGATACATCGTTAAATGCAGAGAAAATACGGGTTGTGATAGTTGGTATCAGAGGGATAGATTGTTTGACAATTCGTCGAACAACTATCTCAGGTTTGTGTTAGTTATCTAGTTTCATTTCATACACACATCGATGTGTCATCAGTACGTCTTGGATGAAACATGAACACTACACTCATAAGCATGATAAGAAATATACAGGGCATATTATGTAGTATGAAATGCAAAATATGTGTTTGTATATGGATCCTCATAGGAGGCAACATGTGATTGTTATGTAGTATGAGATGCATAACATCATCACATGAATGCACATTAGATTTTGATTTTTGTTGCATGCGATATTATGCAGTATGAGATGCATAATATTTCATGTGTACGTCGTTCATAACCTGCATTAAGGCCTTTTTAGATTACATAACACGGCATACATGGCATAACATTGCATTAGCACATGTGTCAAGCTAAAGATTTACATGATGACATATGTACACACATGGTTTTGGGTCAAAAGGAATAAGAATTCATGCATTCATGGTTTAGGCATATGAGTTAGTAGGATGATGATATATCATCCTAAGTTTAGGCATGATATCATAAATGAAAATACCAGAGCAAGTAGCAACATGAGCAAGTATTTGAGCTTGTATTTGTCTGAACTAATTTGTTTGGTTCTAGCGGTTAAGCTAGACTTTGATTAGATATTCATTGTTTGTTTAGAATGCCGCCTAAGTGTCCGGTGAAGAGGTAGACTACCCAGTCAGAGTGGGAATCGTCTGGTGCCCAGAGTGAGGTCGTGATAGAAGGATTACTGCAGTACAATGAGGCTTTGTCGAGGAAACTGATGGAGATATAGTGGCAGATCCAAGCATTTTTGTCAATTGTTGCTAGTCAGGTGCCTAGAGTGTAGGACCCGGCTGTGGGTCAAACTGTTCCTGTTCCCCCTGCCCCTCTGGTTCCCCCGATTTTGTAGCCACCCAAGATGACGTTTATTTCGCATTTCCAGCGATTAGGACCCCCTACCTATGATGGTAGAACAGATTTTATGGCTTTGGACGATGGATTATAACCATCGAGGAGATGTTCGCTTACTCCGGAGTTTCAGCAGACCAGAGAGTGATGTTCGCTGCCTATCAGCTCAAGGGACTTGCAAAGAGTTGGTGACTGAGAGAAAAGGAAAACCTTAAGGATGGGTGCTCATGGAAATCCTTCAAGGATTTACTATTGAAAAAGTTTTTACCGTCGGTCGAGAGGGGCCGTTTGATGAATGATTTCCTGCATTTAAAGCAAAGAAAGCTCACCATTAGCGAATACATGGTGGAGTTTAGCAAACTGTGCCGATTTGCCGTTGACAAGGTGTCCTCAGAGTCTAGTCAAGCTAAACATTTTCTGGGTGGTCTTAGGAATGACATCCAGCAGCTGGCTAGTGCTTATGGATCTGAAAGCTATGCTGGAGTTGTGGAGGCTACTCTGAAGGTCGAGGCGATCGACAATGCCAAGAACCAAAGTCAACAAATGAGAAAAGATAAGAGGAATACTGGTGAGGGTAAGAGTTCCCAGAATCCAGTGCTGTTTGAGGAAAGAAGCAAAGAAGTGTGCAGTTTTTGTGGTTGGTCAGGCCATCCGTTCGAGAGATATTACAAGAGGATAGGAGCACAGAAGCAGGAGCAAGTTCATGCGATTCAGAGTGCTCCTAAAAGAGATTTAGTTTGTTATGCGTGTAAGCGGAGGGGGCACGATGCTTCCCCTTGTTGGGGAAAGGATAAGGTCTGCTACCAGTGCTGACGGAAAGGACATTTCAAGTCGAAGTGCCCGCAAGCACAACCCCTTTTGCAACTAGTTCCACTTCAGGCCTTGCCGCCACCGTAGCAATTAGACAAGGGGAAGGTCAAGCTGAACGTGGTGTCTTTAGAGGAAGCTCAGACGTCTACTCAAGTAATTTCAGGTTAGATCCTAACCCAGTTCTAGCTTTAGTTCGTAGTTGGAGCTTCGATGTTTGTTCCCTTAGTTGCGTATGCAATTTTATAGGAAAGTTTAAGGTAAAGAACGGTTGGGCACGTGTTCTTTTCGATTCCGGTGCTACCCACTCATTCGTGGCTAGGACCTTTGTAGAGCGTCACCGTTTGACCCTCGATCTTGTTGGCGACGCGTTTCATGTCAAGTTTCCCTCTAGCGATTCAGTGGTGTCGGACCAAGGCATTCAGAATTGTCCGATCTTGTTAGGAGATTTTCTAACCATTGTTGATCTAAAGACGATAGACTTGGAAGATTTCGATGTGATTTTGGGCATGGACTGGTTGTCCAAGTATGATGTGGACATCCAATGCAAGGTCAATCATTTGGATTTCAAGATGGACAACGGTCAACCCAGGCGTGTTTATGGTTTTTCACGCCAAGTTTCTCCGATTATTTTTGCGGTACGTGCTCAAAAGCTTATAAATTCTGGATGTTTTGTCTGTTTGATTTCGGTATTGGAGATTGGTGGTAGTTTGCCACGAGTAGAAGAGATTTTCATGGTGCGCGAGTTTCCTGATGTTTTCCTGATAGCCTTCCTAGTCTTCCACCTGAGAAAGACGTGGAGTTCATCATAGATTTGGAGCTGAGTACCCGTCCTATTGCTAAGGCGTCGTATCGTATGGCCTCGCATGAGTTGGAGGAGCTACATACCCAGCTGGATGAGTTGATGCAGAATGGATTCATTAGACCAAGCACTTCACCGTGGGGGTGCTCCTATATTATTTGTGAAGAAAAAGGATGGATCGATGAGATTGTGCATTGATTATAGAGAATCAAATAATGTAACTATCAAGAACAGATATCCCTTGCCGATAAAAGATGACTTGTTTGATCAGTTGCGTGGTAGCACTGTGTTTTTAAAGATTGACCTTCGTTCAGGCCACCATTAGTTGAGAATTCGTGAGGCGGATATTCCACGGACCGCTTTTCGTTCTCGGCATGGACATTTTGAGTTTTTGGTGATGTGCTTTAGTTTGACAAATGCACCCTCCGCCTTTATGGACATGATGAACAGAGTGTTTAAGAATTTTCTAGACCGTTTTTTTGGTTGTATTTATAGATGATGTTCTGGTATACTCTCGCAGTGCTGAAGATCATGCATAATACTTGCGATTAGTTTCGTCTGCTTTGAGTGAGCATAAACTGTATGCCAAACAAAGCAAGTGTGAGTTTTGGCTTCCTCAGGCTTCTTTTCTAGGTCATGTGGTTAATAAAGATGAAATTTTTGTGGACCCCGAGAAGATAGCTGCTGTAATGGATTGGAATAGACCTACCATACCCAAAGAGATAAGAAGTTTCCTAGGGTTGGCAGGATATTATAGGATGTTTGTGGAAGGTTTCTCTTCATTGTCTATGCCGCTGACTAAGCTTACGCAGAAGAACGTAGCTTTTGTTGGAGCGATAAGTGCAAAGAGGCTTTTTAGGAATTAAAAAGGAGATTGTGCACTGCTTCGGTTTTGGCCTTGTCTATTGAAGGGATAAAACAGGCTGTGTATGTGGATACATAGCACGTTGGACTTGGGTGCGTGTTGATGCAAGAGGGCAAAGTGATCGCGTATGGGTCGAGATAGTTAAAGATACATGAGAAGAATTACCCTACTTATGATTTGGAATTCACATCTATGATTTACGCCTTGAAGTTATGGAGACATCTGTTATCTGGCGCCCCGTGTAAGATTTATACAGATCATAAGAGTTTGAAGTACATCTTCACTCCAAAGGAATTGAATTTGCTTTAGTGGAGATGGCTTGAGTATGTTGCAAATTAAGATGTTGAGATCCAATACCATCCGAGCAAAGCTAATGTGGTAGCTGACGCCCTGAGTTGGAAGACAGCGAAAATTTTTAACCTTTCCGGGGATTCGCTGGTAGAGGAATTTCTCTTGATGGATATATCAGTTGGGAGTAGCGGCTCGCCCAGTAGTTTGAAAGTAATAGAGCCTTCATGGATTACACTAACAAGACTATATCAAAAGGATGATCCTGATTTACTGTACCTTTATAATAGATCTGCGAAAGGAGAATTACCTGACTTTTCAATTGATGGCGTGGGCACCTTGAAGTACCGCAACAGATTTTGTATTCCCATGATTGAGGATATTTGAGTTATGTTGTGCAAAGAGGCGCATGGTTCTAGTATTGCCTACCACCTCGGTTCTACTAAAATGTATATAGATCTTAAGCAGATCATTTGGTGGTATGGTGTGAAGGGTGATATAGCTAACTTTGTATCTGAATGTTTTACTTGCAAGCAAGTTAAGGCCGATCATGGAAGTCCTGGAGGCAAGTTGACGCCTTTAGAAATTCCAAGTTGGAAGTAGGAGAGCATTTCGATGGATTTTATTACTGGGTTGCTGAGATCTCCCCGAGGACACGATTCATTTTGGGTTATAGTGGATAGATTGACGAAGTATGCTCACTTCGTGTTGTTCAAGGTCGACTACTCCATGAAGAAGATGGTCGAGCTATACTTGGATAAGGTCATCAGATTACATGGAGTACCTATTAGTATTGTATCAGATCGAGACACCAGGTTTACGTCTCGCTTTTGGAAAAGTTTACAGGAAGGGCTGTGTACCGATTTGAGGTATTCCACCCCTATCATCAGCAGATAAATGGTCAGACGGATAGAGTAAATCAGATCGTGGAGAATATGATCAGATATTATATGTTGGACTACGGAGGAGCGTAAGACAAGTGTTTGAGATTGATAGAATTTGTGTACAATCACAGTTATCAAAAGAGTTTATAGATGGCCCCGTTTGAGGCTTTGTATGGGAGACGTTGTAGAACTCCCTTATTTTGAGTTTAGGTTCGTGAGAGACCGTTGTTGGGTCCGGAGGCCCGGGAAGAAATGGATATTTCTATCAAGCATATTCGAGAGAAGCTCTGAATAGCTCAGGAGCGTTATGAAAAGAACGCTAATCATCAAAGGACAGATTTGGAGTTTGTCGTTTGGGACATGGTCTTTCTTAAGATTTCCCCGATGTCTGCCATTAAGAGGTTTGGTAAGAACCATAAGTTGGACCCTAAGTATGTGAGACCTTTTAAGGTTATTGAACGGATTGGTGTATCAGCTTACAGGCTGGAATTGGCAGCAAGTTTTCCTGGTGTGCATGATGTTTTCCACGTAAGCCAGTTGTGAAAGTGTGTGTTGAGAGACAAGAAAATTCTTGATGTTGTGCCACAGTTGGAGCCTAACCTTTCATATGTGGAAGTGTATGTTCGTGTTTTGGATACTCAAGATCGGGTATTGCGAAGGAAGACAATACCCATGGTTAGAGTTTTGTGGAGGAACCAAGATGTGGAGAGCGCGACTTAGGAGTTGGAGTCAGCTATGAGGGAGGCTCATCCTCATCTGTTCTCCTGATATTTTTGGTAAGTGTTTTCTTTGTTAGCCTATGATTTCTTTTCTTCTGTCTTGGATTTGATCATACTTATGTCAAAGTTTCGGGACGAAACTTCTTTTTAGGTGGGGGTGGCTGTAACGCTCCTGATTTTTCGACATTTATTTTAATTCCTGTTGTGACATGTTTTTGACGTCAAGACGTTACGTTGACACGTAGTTAATGGGTGTTGTTTGTTGGAGCATGAGTTTGCTCAGTGGGTTTTCCTGTGTGAGTGGTTTTGGCTTGGTTGTGCACCTTCCCTTGCAAGCCGGGCCTGTTTTGGTCAATCGGTGGAGATTTTTATAGGGATGTGATGACGTTTTATCTTTAGGTGATGTTTTACCTGGGTTTGGTTTGTCAGATTTTGATTTCGACTTCGTCGTTGGAATCATAGCGTCTGTATTTAGCTACTGTGTGATATTCGTAAGATTCCGAGTTAGTTTGAGTTCGGGTCATTTTGGGATTGTTTAATATATATATATATATATATATATATATATTATATAAAGGAAAACATGTCTTTGGTGCAACATTTACATTTCCCAAAATACCCTTCCATTTTTTTAAAATAAATTATTAGAGAGAGAGAAAAGAGAGAAAGGGAGAGAGAGGAGAGAGAGGAGGAGAGAGAGGGAAAGAGAGAGAGGGAGGGATAGGAATAGAGAGAGAAAAAATAAAATTTTTTGATATAAAAGTATATTTTTTACAAATTAACTATTATAATATTGATTTAGATTTTTTTACGATCATTTGAGTACTCATATGTATATGTTGCTGGCGCAGTTCGCAGGACCCGTCGGGGGCGGGCGAAGCACGCCGTCGCCGGTCGGGTACTGTGGCGCGTGGCAATCGGGCCGGAGGCCCGTGCCTGTCACTAGTATATATATATATATATATATATATATATATATATATATATATATATATATATATATATATAGTCGGTGTTAAGGGTCGCATCGAAACCCTATTCATCATCTTCCTAACCCGAGCGGCGACGTTTTCACGAGCGGAGGAGGAGAGGCATCCTGCATGCTTTCGACCAGTGATTTCTAGTGGTTTGGGGGTCAGTTTCGTCAATAGATTAGAGATTTGGAAAGATCTCGCCGAGATCGCGTTCTTGGTAAGCTTTTCCCGTTTCTCCGATTTTTTTGTGTTAGGGTTTGTGATTTTAACCTCCTTTCTCCCCCAAAAGTTTCAGGAAACGATGCTTAAGGCTTTTGGCGTCCGATCATTATCGCGGAGCGGCGGATTTCCAGAGTTTTGAGGCAAGTGGCGATTTTCTTCTTGCAACTGCTTCTTGCCTTTCATCTTGTTCATTTCTTCTCCTTAGAAGGTTGTAATGATATAGGACTTAGTCTTAAAAGAACCCTTAGAGTAGTATAAGTTTTTCGGCCAAGAATCCGTCGAGTATAGTGTACAGCCTCAAGATTTTCCGTCGAGTTATGCATAGAGGTCTGTCCAAATTCGTCGAGTATCATAGTTCAGCCTAAGGATAATTTGTCGTATATACTGGGTAGAATTCGTCGAGTATAAATTCGGTGTAGGAATTCGTTAAGGTAAATTCGTCGAGTAACATCACATTCGTCGAGTATAAATATATTTGCTTAAGTCCATTTCGTCAAGTATCGACTGGCGTGTCATTGAGTGAAGCTAGATTCATCGAGTATCTAGGCGTCGAGTTCATCGAGAATCCGCAGGCGTGGCGTTGAGTGAAGGTAAAAGGCATTGAGTGCACTCGACTATTCGTCGAGTATGGCCTAGAGTAGGAGGTGTTGAGTGCATTCGAAGAATTCATCGTGTTTGGCTTAGGCTTAGGGAGCGTTGAGTGACCGGGCCACAAAGTCAAAATCGTTGAGTATCAATAGTCTATTCGTCGAATATCTTTAGTATTCGCCGACTATCACAAGCCTTATTTGTCGAGTATGGTAGAAATTTGTCGAGTATCCTTGTAGTTTGTCGGGTATACTTGCCGAATTTGGCCATGACTTAAAATGCTTTGCTGTTTTGAGTCTGATTCGTCGTGTATGGTCCTTAGAGTAAATTTTAGGGCTTGTCAAGATATTTTCTTTGTGTACAATCACGTATTCGTGGAGCGGGGTCTCCAAGCAAGGCGTAAGACTTGTTATACATTTGTAAGCTTTTAGGGGCTTTTGCACTATTGTAATCAAATTTATTGTTGATATGCATGATATTCTAGTAGGGGGACGAAAGACTTGTCTAGCTTGCTAGTACTTGGTGTACTCTTGGGGGCGAGTCCGGCGGGAGGCCGGCACTCGCCCCGACCCCATTTCAGGGGGCGGGTGTGGCAGGAGGCCGGTACTCGACCCAGCCTCATTTCAGGGGGCGGGTACGGCGGGAGGCCGACACCCTCCCCGACCTCATCTTAGGGGGGAGAGTGTGGCGGGAAGCTGGCACTCGCCCCGTCCCCATTCTAGGGGGTGGGTGCGGAGGTAGGCCGGCACCCGCCCCGACCTCATCTTGGCGGGCGAGTGCGGCAGGATGCCGGCACTCGCCCTAGCCTCATTTCAGGGGGCGGGTGCGGCGAGAGGTCGACACCAGCCCCGACCTCATCTTGGGGGGCGAATGCGGCGGGAGGTCGGCACTCGCCCCGGCCCCATTTCAGGGGGCGGGTTTGGCGGGAGGCCGGCACCCGCCCCGACCTCATCTTGGGGGCGAGTGAGGTGGGAGGCCAGCACCCGCCCCTGCCCCATTCCAGGGCGCAGGTGTGGCGGGAGGTCGGCACCCACCCCGACCTCATCTTGGGGGGAGAGTGCGACGGGAGGTCGGCACTCGCCCTGGCCCCATTTCAGGGGGCGGGTGCGGCGGGAGGCTGGCACCTGCCCAGCTCGCCCGGCTTGAGGGTCTCGCCCAGCTTGAGGGTCTCGCCCGGCTTGAGGGTCTACTATCTTGCCCCTAGTGGGCTGCGAATAGCTCTTCAGAACAATGGAGTTTGGCTGTTGGCAGACCAGCCCAGGGGTATTTCAGTAATTTTAAAGCAGCGGGTGTCGGCTATTTGCAGGCCGTTTTCAGAAATCTATAAATAGACCCTTGTGGTTCCTTGGAGGGATATCCGTTTTCACCACTCCACATCCTCTTCCTTCATCCTCCAAGGCACCTAGCTTAGCATTGGCAAGGGAGGGGGAGATCTGAAAGGTCTTTCGGGTGTGAGGTGGGACCTCCGCGCTAGAGCCAAGGGTCATTTTTCAAAATCAGGTCTCTCACTAAGGGACAGCTTGGGAGAAGTAGGTGTGAGCTTCACCCCTAGGTCCGAACTTTAGGTGGAACTGAATCTCGATTCCAACATTTCGGTGCGGTGAGCATGTACTGCGGCTAATACAGAAGTTCCTAAGCAGGTTCCATGGCGGGAGATCATGGAGGTGGTGATGACCCCAACGGGCTCCCCAACGCAGCACCCTTTGTAGGGAGGGAAGAGTTCATGGCATCCATCCAAGGCATCATGGAGATGCTGTGAAGTATTACTACTCGGGGTGACCGCTCAAATGCCACCCCCAAGAACTAGCTCCCAGGGGACTCGGTGAGACAGCTCCCAGGGGTTTCAGCGATCCAGCTTTCAGGGTTCTAGGCGAGATGACCCCAGGAGGGGTAGAAGAAAGTGCATCAGGAAGACGACCCGGGAAGGAAAGGACGAGAGAGGGGGTCGAGAGAGACCTTACCGGCTGGGAGTTATTCCCCAGCCCGATGAGTGCTAGCCTCCCAAGCGAGTAGATCGCGCGAGTGGAGCATGCAAGACCACCAAGTTGGGGGTCACCCTTCAACGAGCTGATTGTTTCAGCTCCAATTCTCGAAGGATTCAGAGAGCCCGACATGACTTACTTTACCGGGAAGGATGACCCCATCCAACACCTGCACTGGTTCGAATATGTGGTCTCTATCAGGCCGATGACGGATGCATTCAAGTGTCGCCTCTTCACGATCACGTTGAAAGACAAGACAAGGGATTGGTTCCATCAACTCCCGGCGAAATCGATCTACGAGTTCGAAGACTTGAGCCTGAGTTTTCAGCTTCGATTCTCCACTTCTAAAAAGAGGAGGAAGAGTCTTGAGTCCATCTTCCTCATAACACAGAGGGCAGAGGAGTCATTGACCCAATATGTGGACAGGTTCCAAGAATAGATCCTATACATCAAGGAGATGTCGGGGTATGCCTTCCCGATAACATTTATAGTGGGGTTACATGAAGGGTTCTTCAAGATGAGTCTGACCCGAAAGGCCGCCCTATACTTCGAGGAGCTGATGGAAATGGCGGTAGAGGAGATAGCAACTGAGACGGCCAACCCGACGTTTGTCAAGAAGTTGGCAAGGTTAACAGAGGCAGAGTCGAAGGAGCAAGGTGGCTCGAGGAATCAGGAGGCAAGAAGGAGAGAAGAGCAGAGAGCTCAGGGGTTCCAGAGACCTCAGGAAGGTCCGGAGCCAGGTTGGAGGCAACAGGGAGGGCCCGTTCAGGGTCCAGGAAGAGGTCTCGTCCAGGGTGGGGGGAACTTCCATGGAGGCCAAGGGAGGTTCAACTTCCAGAGGCAAGCCCCTAGGCAGCTCTTACCCCCACCACAGCAAGACATGACAATAGGATGGAGGTAGAAGGTGGAGCCGAACTCCTGGTGAAGTTGGGAGGGACCTCAAGGAACTGCCGATTCGTAATTTTTGACGCTCCGAGCAGTTACAATGTCATATTCGGGAGACCCCTCATTAACACCTTTCGTTGTGTGCCATCGTCCTTCCACTAGTGCCTGAAGTTTAACACTGGAGGGATCCAAGTCAGGGTCAGGGGAGACCCTAGAATGGCAAGGCAGTGCTACATCACGGCCGTCAACACCATCTCCTTGCTATCCATGGCAAAGGAGATGGAGAAGATCATGGAGAGCTTGAGCAGGATAGAGGTATCAGAGGAGAAGGAGGCGAATGACGACCATCATGCCCAAGTAGTCTGAAGAGACCTTGCTTCAGTAAAGTCTTTTTCCCTTTATGTTTTTGTAATGAGCTCTACCCCTGACCAGCTAAGTCAGGAGGTCATGTATCTTGAAATTTTCCCCATTTGAGGATGTTGAATTTATTATGATTCGAATGATGTGCCTAAACCAACCCTGAGAGGATCTCCTCACCTAGGCTCTCACTAATTGGATGGGTCGAATGTGGCTCGGAGGAGAGAAGGTTCCAACCCCGAGAGGATCTCCTCACGCAGGCTCTCACTAGCTGGATGGGTCGAATGCGCCTCGGTGGAGAGAAGGTACCAACACCGACAGGATCTCCTCACCCAGGCGCTCACTAGTTGGATGGGTCGAATGTGCCTCAGTGGAGAGAAGGTTCCAACCTCGAGAGGATCTCCTCACTCAGGCTCTCACTAGCTAGATGAGTCGAATGTGCCTTAGAGGAGACAAGGTTCCAATCGCGAGAGGATCTCCTCACCCAGGCTCTCACTAGCTGGATGGCTCGAATGTGCCTCGGTGGAGAGAAAGTTCCAACCCCGAGAGGATCTCCTCATCCAGTCTCCAACTAGCTGGATGGGTCGAATGTGTCTCGGTAGTAAGTTCTCGTCCCGAGAGGATCTCCTCATCCAGGCTCCCACTAGCTGGATGGGTCGAATGTGCCTCAGTGGCGAGAAGGAACCGACCCCGGAGAGGATCTCCTCACCCAAGCTCTCATTAGCTAGATGAGTCAAATGTGCCTCGGTGGAGAGAAGGTTCCAACCCTGAGAGGATCTCCTCATCCAGGCTCCCACTAGCTGGATGGGTCGAATGTGTCTCGGTAGTAAGTTCTCGTCCCGAGAGGATCTCCTCATCCAGGCTCCCACTAGCTGGATGAGTCGAATGTGCCTCGGTGGCGAGAAGGAACCAACCCCCGAGAGGATCTCCTCACACAACCTCTCACTAGTTGGATGGGTCGAATGTGCCTCGGCAGAGAGAAAGTTCCAACCCTGAGAGGATTTCCTCACTCAAGTTCTCACTAGCTGGATGGGTCGAATGTGCCTCAGAGGAGAGAAAGTTCTGAGTCCCGAGAGGATATCCTCACCCAGGCTCTCAATAGCTAGATGGGTCGAATGTTCCTCGGTGGAGAGAAGGAACTGACCCCCGAGAGGGTCTCCTCATCCAGGCTCTCACTAGCTATATGGATCGAATGTACCTCGGTGGATACAAGGTACCAACCCCGAGAGGATCTCCTCGCCCAGGCTCTCACTAGCTGGATGGGTCGAATGTTCCTCGGTAGAGAGAAAGTTCCAATCCCGAGAGGATCTCCTCACCCAGGCTCTAACTAGCTGGATGGGTCGAATGTTCCTCGGTGGAGTGAAATTTCCGACCCCCCGAGAGGATCTCCTCACCTAGGATCTCACTAGGTGGATGTGTTGAATGTGCCTCAGTGGAGAGAAGGTTCCAACCCCGAGAGGATCTCCTACTCTAGGCTCCCACTGCTGGATGGGTCGAATGTGCCTCAGTAGTAAGTTCTCGTCCCGAGAGGATCTCCTTATCCAGGTTACCACTAGCTGGATGGGTCGAATGTGCCTCGTTGGCGAGAAGGAAGCGACCCCGAGTGGATCTAATCACCCAGGCTCTCACTAGCTAGATGGGTTGAATGTGGCTCGGTGGAGAGAAGGTACCAACCCCGAGAGGATCTCCTCACCCAGGCTCTCACTAGCTAGATGGGTCGAATGTGCCTCGGTAGAGAGAAAGTTCTAACTCCGAGAGGATATACTCACCCAGGCTCTCACTAGATGGATGGGTCGAATGTGCCTCAGTGGAGAGTAAGTCTCAACCTCGAGAGGATCTCCCCACCCAGGTTCTCTCTAACTGGATAAGTCGAATGTGCCTCGGTGGAGAAAAAGTTTCAACCCCGAGAGGATCTCCTCATCCAAGATCTCACTAGCTGGATGAGTCGAATGTGCCTTGGTGGAGAGAAAGTTCCAACCCCGAGAGGATCTCGTCACCCAAGCTCTCACTAGCTGGATTTGTCGAATGTGTCTCGATGGAGAAAAAGTTCCTACCCGGAGGGGATCTCGCCACCCAGGCTCCCATTAGCAGACATGGTAGGTTGACCCCTCAGCAAGGTTAAGTGAATTTGACACAGAGGAGATCTTGCCACCTAGACTCCCGTTAGCTGGCACGACAGGTTGACACTCAGAGAGGCTAAGTATTTTCGGCTCCAAGAGTGTTACACTCAGTGAATACTTTGGGTTGGATGTTTCTTTCCGAGCATGGAACTCGCTCGAAAAGAGCGGGGATTGTGTACAATCTCATATTTGCGGAGCGGGGTCCCCAAGTAAGGCGTAATACTTGCTACACATTTGTAAGCGTTTATGGAGTTTTGCACTCTTTGAGTCAAATTTATTGTTGATCTGCATGATATTCTAGTAGGGTGACGAAAGACTTGCCTAACTTGCTAGTGCTTGGTATAATCTTGGGGGGCGAGTGCAACGGAAGGCCGACACTCGCCCCGTCCCCATTCCAGGGGGCGGGTGCGACGGGAGGCCGACACCTGCCCCAGCCTCATTTCAGGGGGCGGGTGTGGCGGGAGGCCGACACCCGCCCAGGCCACATCATAGGGGGCGAGTGCTGCAGGAGGCCAGCACTCGCCCCGACCCCATTCCAAGGGGAGGGTGGTGCGGGAGGCCGGCACCCGCCCCGATCTCATCTTGGGGGGGCGAGTGCGGCAGGAGGTTAGCATTCACCTCGGCCTCATTTCAGGGGGCGGGTGCGGCGGGAGGCCGGCACCCGCCCCGACCTCATCTTTGGAGGCGAGTGCGGCGGGAGGCCGGCACTCGCCCAGCCCCATTTCCGGGGGCGGGTGCGGCGGGAGGCCGGCACCCACCCCGACCTCATCTTGGAGGTCGAGTACGACGGGAGGCCGACACTCGCCCCGGTCCCATTCCAAGGGGCGGGTGAGGCGGGAGGTCGGCACCAGCCCCGACCTCATCTTAGGAGCGAGTGCGGCGGGAGGCTGGCACTCACCCCGGCTCCATTCCAAGGGGCGGGTGCGGAGGGAGGCCAGCACCCTCCCAGCTCGCATGGCTTGAGGGACTCGCCCGGCTTAAGGGTCTACTATCTTGCCCCTGGTGGGCTGCGAATAGCTGTTCAGAACAGCAGAGTTTGGTGTTGGCAAACTAGCCCCGAGGTATTTCAGTAATTTTAGAGCAGCGGGTGTCTACTATTTGCAGACCGTTTTCAGAAATCTATAAATTGACCCTTAGGGTGCCTTGGAGGAATATCCGTTTTCACCACTCCTCATACTCTTCCTTCATCCTCTAAGGCACCTACCTCAGTATTGGCAAGGGAGGGGGTGATCTCAAAGTTCTTCTAGGTGTGAGGTGGGACCTCCGTGCTAGAGCCAAGGGTCATTTTTCAAATTCATCTCTCTCGCCAAGGGACAACTTGGGAGAAGTAGGTGTGAGCTGCACCCCTAGGTCCGAACTCTAGGTGGAACCGAATCTCGATTCCGACACTTTGGGTTTAGGCTTGGGTATGGTTTGAGACGTTTGGGTATGATGTTTTCTTTGGCTAGGAAGGTTGGCAGTGGATAAAGGACCACCAACTGGATGCCAGTTTGAGAATCATTACACTTGATGGTTGTTCGGTCTCTATTTTGTGGAACTGTTGGGTTGTGCTGGGCCAGATGACTACCACCGCAGTGCCTTTTGTGAGACATTTGGGTTTAAAAGCCTGGTATTGAACGTTTTGGTCATCGACTCCGGCTCGATTATTTTTACCAAGTGTTATTGATTCACGTTTTCGAGCTATTTTGTGCTCTGTTTGCTTCTTATAGATCAGTTTATGATATTTTTGGTTATCCTTGCAGATTTTGTCAAAGCATGACTTCGTTCCGCACTTGGTGCGAACCACTTTTAAATTTCTCGATTGCAAACTTTTCACTTTACTTGTTTCTATTTGGCTAACCAGCTATGGGTTCAACATTTCTTATAGTCCGGTTTGGTAAACCCTTTCTTGCCCTTTTTACTTATTACATGCTTATTTCCTTTGTCACTTGCAAATTTCTTGCTGAGGTATTCTTTCTTTGAATGTCTCACGTTCAGTGTTGTAGCTGGTGGAGCGGCTGTATTGGGTGGTAGCTTGTGGACTGCAGTTGTTGCAGTGGTTTTCCTCACCGTTTTGAGGTAGTTGTTGTTTTTAGTTTTAGTTCAGACATGCACACTTTCAGTGAGTTCGTGTCAGGTTGTTGCCGCTCACTGGTAGTTTTCTTTTGGAATATTGAATACTTTGATAAGCTGCAAGTTTATTTTTTGGTTGATTGTACTTGTGCTCGGTATTTTAAAATATAAAAATGATTATTACATTACCTAATACATGACATGTTTGAAATCTAAATCACTATATTTAACAGTCGTAAAAGTTATATTCATAATTATTATAAATCTAGAGTCTTGCATACCATGAATTATCCTCTGGGGATATTTATACACATGCAGGACATCTAATATGATAAATAAAGTATTTTCTGCAACGTATAACTATCTTATTCTCGTGAACTAGATGAGCCACTAAGCCGAGGTATATGGTTAACCGCTTAAACTTTAACTGGATTTTCCTCTTAATAACTTATAGTTCTTTCATAAAAGTGTTACATTAGAGTTTTTCCTAAGCGTCTGCAGTTATCCCAGGCTGACGCGGCATCATGACACGTGTTTTCTCTTACTCTGAAACATCGTTAAATGCGGAGAAAATGAGGATTGTAACAGTGCGGATTACAAGAAATTAAATACACGATTTAAATAATATAACATAGGAAAAAACACAGAACTTGTAGTAGATCAGACAGCCTCAGAAAGTGGTAGATGGAAATTGTCCTTTCCCCACAACGGATTCGTGGTGGATCCCGTGTTTTGGATTACTCTAATCATTGGTTTGAGGATTTCGATGGCTGTGATTTTGTCTTCAACCTCAGCCAATGGCGAGAATTGATCCCTCCTGGGAGGAACTTCTAGATCCCCTTTTTTGCCATCCGGCCATCGCCACCCATCACCACCACCGCCAACAACTCTGAAATGTTGAAGGTTATCGATTTGTGGTGGTCCGACGGCCTGACGTCGTTGGCAACGACTAGAATCACTGGTTGATTTAACCAGCATTCCGCCACCAAAATTCGTGAAATCAAATCCCAATCGAGCTTGATTTTAATTCTAAATCATTCTAGGAAACTAGTAGAAGGGGAATGGGGAGGAATCTCACCTAGTAAGGCTGTGATCTCTTGGTTCGGAGTTGGGCATCCTTGGCTTTCTTAGCTGAATAGGCGGTGCTACTCCATAGGGCTTCAACTCAAATTCTCAACTTAGAAATATGACTATGAGATTCCTGAAGGGGTTGGGGGCTCTTTTATAGCTTGAGGGTGAGGATTAAAGTTTGCCCTTATCCTTACATTGGTTAGCCATGACTATGCCTCTAGTTTGCAGATCCTAGCTAGCAGTAGCTTGTGGATAAGAACTGGAGAGACTGGGTCAGCAGGTCTAGAGATGGAAGAAGGCATTGGTTCACTTGGATTAGGGTTTTACCATTTTTAGGTTAATTTTCCTTAAGTGAGGTTTTAGCTTAGGCCTAGGTTTAGATTATGCTGACTTTGAGTTACCAAAAATCACATTTTGGGGATTTAGTTGGCATTGACCTTGGGTCATGGCGGGATCAATCCCTTGGGTAAAAGAGCTCTAAAAGAGGGCTTTAGCTCAAAATTGCCAAGTGCAAACCATTTATCACTTACGATATTTCTAAGGGGTGGGGTGCATGTCATGGGGTGTTAATGAGTGGATGACCTTTACGGGGTCATAAGGGGAAGAGAGTTGGTCTTATTGGTATTGGGTAAGGTCAAAGTAAGAGGTTTAAGCCAAAAATGGCTAATTGCATGCCATGCAAAATCAAAGTCTATACCTTGCCGTTAGCATGGCGGGTTATCCAATTTGGGGTGCTAATATTGGGGTAGGTCACTTGGGGTTATTGTGAGGGTTAGGGTTGAGTCAATTGTCCATGGGTGAGGTTTATTTGACCTAGTTTGGACAAGGTTGGCTATGTGTATACCATCCTTCCAAGGGTGGGGTTGACTGGCCAAGTGCACTTCTTGCCCTCTTCAAGGGTACTTCTTTGCTTCAATAGTGGGGGGTGCACTCTCTAGAGTGTCAAAACTTCTATGGTCCTCTAGTAACTTTGGGATGTTACATAGTCATTCTAACTATAGGTAATTAAACCTGCTAAGTGAAACTTAGTTATAATACCCCTTGTTAGATTGTTTGACAACCTTAGATGGGGGGTGAATAAGATTTCTTTCAAATTTCTAATTTGAAAGTACAAATGATTTAAAATTGCACATCACAAATAAATGTTTGAAAGTGTAAATCAAGAACACCAGTAAAATAAAATCATCTCAATATTTATCAATGTGAATGGATGCAAAAATAATGATTGTTGATGCAAAGATTAAGGGTGATGATTCTTGCAACTTTATTTTTCTATATTGACTCGCACCTAAAATAGAAAAGCCCTGGCATGTCCACTCCTAGATAAGCCTCAATTATCCTGTACCTATCCTCCATCTAGTTACCACAATCGCAATAAATTTCCTCCCTAGACCTAATTTTGTTACCAACCCACTACCAAATTAATCATGATTACAATATCAAAGTCGAATATAAAACTCAAGAGAAATACAAAAAAATAGACCACTGAATAAGATTGAATAAGATTGGAAAACTCCCTCAAACTGAAGATGGGGAAGAGGTTGAAGCTTTGCTTGAATATGTGTCTCGACTTTGCAAATCCTTTGCTCTGATAACAGTTCTTGAATATTTCTTCCTCTTGATCCTTCGGGTATATGTGTACCACCAGTCAGTGTTGTATTAATTTCAAATCGCACGATTTCTTACCTCTTGTGTTAGATAGTGTCTAGTGTTAGCCGTTACTGTCGAGGAGTAGGGTTGATATCGAGTAGAGTTCGAGCGATTTTGGCTCGGCTCGAAATCAAAATTTTCGACTCGAACTCGGCTCAAAATCGATTCTAAATTGATTTCCATTTCGAGTCGAGTCGGCTCGACTCGAAATGACTCGATTCTGAGTCGGCTCGAAATCGAATCGAGCCGACTCGAAATTGAGCAATTTTTTCTTTATTCTTATTTGGCTTAAAATTAAATTGGACAACATATAAATTTAGCAAATGAAACAGTTAAAAGACTTCATTTTTTTTATTTTTGATTTAAATTTTATTATTCTTAATTAAAAAATAAGAATATATCAATAAATACATAATATATTTAATTAATTCGAGTTGACTTATGGTTGATTCGAATCATATTTCGAGCCATTCAGGACTTACTCGGATTTGAGTCAAATTGAATCGACTCAAATTGAGTCGAATCAATTTTAATCAATTCCGATTCGACTAAATTTTCGAGCGACTTTCGAGTTTCGAATAATATGCTCAGCCCTACCGAAGAGATAGTGCATAGCCTTCTGGTCCATAAATACTCTAAATTTTTACTGTAGCATTGGGTGTGCTGGTATGTACCGAGGAGATAGTGTGCTAGTATGTACCATTGGGTCGTAGTGTGAAAAATATGACGTTCTTCCAGATGGACCCAAAAACCATAAGGAATTGCTCCATGTCATTCTTCAAACCTACCACCATCGAGCACGGGTGCTACCACCAGCTGTGGTGTAGATCCGTTAATATGCATGCGTATGAATTCCTCTGCCTGATATTTAAAAAATCCTGAGGCCCTCCATTCCTCTTCGTTGAGGTTGCAAACCACATGCGAAATTCCAGAAAGTCATTCTTAGGATTGTTTGCACATACAATGATGTATTAATTTACATTGATTTGTGGTCTCAAAGTAGGATTGTTCAAATTTGAAGTTAGTCAAAATTCATCGAGCTTGTATAGAGAGCTTATAATGTAGTTAATTGTTTCCTCTTGATCATCACTCGGGTTCCGTTTGAGGGGACTTATTTTCACCGGTCAAGCGGTAACGACCGCATGAATCGGTCTTTAATTAAGGTCTAGTTCATGTGGTCGTAACCGCTTGACCGGTAAAAATTAGTCCCTAAACGGAGCCTAACTCTTGCAGAAGAAATGTGAGGACAATGCCTCAAACAAAGGGCATTCGGGAGATCAGCTCAGTCATGTAACAAGACTTGGAGTTTATTATCCTCAATAAGATCATGAAAGATGAAATTTTTTTTTTATGCTCGTCCATATTAGTTATGCCACTTCCAGGCCATGAAATTTCCTCGCCCTTAATATCATGTACTTACGAAGGGGTATGATGATGGTCAAGAGGAGTTCACTAATCCTGTTGGAACCAACAATTTCGGGTTATCAAAGTTCAGACCAAGGGGTGTCCTGGTCTAGTGGTTAAACCAGAAAAATCACAATAAGGAGCCAAAGGAATAAGGAGGATCTCCGGATTGCCTACAAACAAAACTCATATGTTGCAGCGAGTAGGTTCCACCACACACCTAGAAGTTTATAAGAACTTGCCATCTTAAACATAAAGCTGAGCTAGGCACAAAAAAGATGAGCTCTAAGGACTGGACTAGCAAATAGCCACCTTCGCCTTTATAAAATACTGGATACATGTTTCATGGGTGACCTTACTATTTGGAACCTTTAAGGATTGGCGAGCTGATTGAAACCACCGTAGGCAAGAGTGCCTGAGTTGGGATCAATGTGGGTGGGTCACTAGACCAAAAGTCACCTGAGAAGTGAGTTTGTAGACGAGCTCAGGATTGTTGGGCAAACTCGCTAAAGTGCTCAGAAAGTTGGAAGCAGTTATAGCGGGCACAACAACTTGAGAGGGGCAAAACAACCTTTATATTATATCAACTAAATGATACAAAAGTTACAAAGTTGACTTCACAAATTACAAACTCCACTACAAGTTACAAACCAACACTACTACACTACACAAGCGCACACACTAAAACTCGCCAACAAAATATTTCTTGGATGTCACCGAAATTGTTGTCCGCAAGAACTGTCCGCAAAACAAGATTACCGCAGCTTTGGTTTGCTGTCCGCAAAACAGTCCGCAACTTAAAGTTCGCAAGAACTTTCTGCCACCTTTGCATGGATGTTTCTATTCACCAATAGAAGATCGCCACCTCTGCAAAACTTTTCAAAGTTTCCGCTTGTTGCCACTCCTTTTCTGTTCACAAGAAGTTTGTCGCAACTCTCTCAGGTTACGCGCTTTGCAAAAATCAGTCCGCAGTTTTTGCTGTTCACCCTTTTTTTCGGCTCTATCTTTTTCGCCTGGCATAGTCTAAGGCAAGCAAAAAAAAACACCACGTGGCAACACAATCCTGTCCCGTTATTAATATCACGCTGCCACAGATTAAAGTGATATTATATAATATATATAACCATATATATATATACACATATATATATATTATAAGATTTCTTCCGCACACCATTTCCGTCAATTCAGATCGAGCCTTTGACTCGGTCAATGACAACAATTCTGCCAACAATCTCCCCTCAACCGGCTGCATATGTCGAGGTTGCTCTTACACTTCATGAACGTCTCAGTCTTCAACGCTTTTGTGAAGATATCAGCAATCTGCTCTCCCGTAGGACAATAAACCAACTCCACCACCTTTTATTGAACTTCCTCACGAAGAAAGTGGTACGTTGTCTTGATATGCTTGCTGCGCCCATGCAGCACTGGATTCTTCGCTAGCTGAATCGCGGACATGTTATCAACATACATCGTCACAGGACCATCCTTTGCATGGTGCAACTCCTGCAGGAGATTTCTCAACCAAATTGCTTGACAAGTACAGGCTGCCGCTGCGATGTACTCAGCTTCGAAGGTAGACAAAGCGATCGTTGCCTGTTTCTTTGAACACCATGAGAACACAGCTGTTCCCATATGAAAAGCGTATCCAGAAATGCTCTTCCGATCATTCACATCTCCTCCGTAATCACTATCGGAGTACCCGACCAGCTTCAACTCCTCTGCAGTTGAGTACATCAAACCATGATCTCTCGTCTCATTCACATACATCAAGATGCTCTTCGTTGCTGTGAAGTGATCTTGCTTCGGCTCCTCCATATATATACTAACAACTCCAACTGCATACATGATATCGGGCCTAGTGAAAGTCAGGTAGCGTAGACTTCCAACTAGACTTTTGAACATCGTAGAGTCAACTGCTTGCTCCTTCGAATCCTTCCTCAACTTCATTCCCGGATAAGCAGAAGTAGAGATAGCCTTGCTATTCTCCATTCGGAACTTCTTCATAATTTCCTCCGCGTACTTCTTCTGAGAAATGAAGATCCATCTTCACTCTGTTGTACCTCAATGCCCAAGAAATAAATGAGTTCTCCTAGATCAGTCATGTCGAACTCCTTCATCGTCTTCTTAAACTCTTTAAAACATGCGAGGGTTGTTGCCGGTGAATATCATGTCATCAACATACAAGCACACGACCATGAAATCACTGTTCTTCTCCACCTTCGTGTAGAGTGCATATTCATACGAGCTCTTCATGTTCCCGTTCTTCTGGAAGTATCCATCAATTCTTTCATTACACACATGAGGCGCTTGCTTCAACCTGTACAACACCTTCTTCAATTTGTATACCTTCCTCTCTTGGCCTTTCACTTCATATCTAGGAGGCTGCTGGACGTACACATCTTCCTCCAAGTAGCCATTCAGAAAAGCAGACTTAACATCCATCTGACAGATCTTCCACTTATGCTGAGCTGCTAGTGCGATGATCAGCCTGATGGTGTCAATCCGCGCCACTGGAGCAAAGACCTCGTCATAGTCCACTCCTTGGACTTGTCTATAGCCTTTCGCGACGAGTCTTGCCTTGTGCTTCTCCACTTCTCTATTCTTGTTCTTCTTCACTCTATACACCCATTTAACACCAATGAGCTTATGACCTGCTGGCAGAGTGACTAACTCTCTGGTATCATTCTTCTTGATGGATGTCATCTATTCATCAATTGCTTTCCTCCAAGTCTTCTCTTGAGTTGCTTCATCATACGAGTACGACTCACAATCTGCTAAAAGACAATATAAAGAAAATTTAGCATAAATCGGCTCCGTCTCCTCGTAGATCTCCTCTAACCTTCTCATCCTAGGTTGAGAACTTTCTGAGTTACTCCCACTAGTGCTTGCTCTATTAGAACTGCTTCTGTTGGTGCTTACTCCACTAGAGCAGGGAGTCAAAGCTACCCCTGAATCTCTGCTCGGTGGTGATGGTGGTTCAGCTCCACCATCCTCAGCTTTAGCTTCATGACCATCTTCTTCTTCATCATCATCATAAAACATCCCCTTGATGCTTCTTTCTTTCTCATCCTAGCTCCAACAACTATCTTCCTCAAACAAGACATCTCTTGAGATGATCGCCTTCTTTGTCACTGGGTTGTATAACTTGTAAGCCTTACTCATCAGAGCGTAGCCTACAAATATACATTTCTCGCTTTATCATCAAGATTCTTCCTCTTCTGATCAGGGATGTGAGCATAAGCTACACACCCAAACACTCTCAAGTGTTGCACACTTGGCTTCCATCCACTCCATGCTTCATATGGAGTCTTGAACTTCACACTCTTTGTCGGACATCTGTTTAACAAGTACACAACACATTGTACTGCTTCAGCCCAGAACATCTTTGGCAACTTCTTGCCTTTTATCATACTTCTTTCCATGTTCTGAATCGTCAAGTTCTTTCTCTTAGCAACTCAATTCTGCTGAGGTGAGTAAGCTGCAGTCAATTGATGAGCAATCTCATGCTCCTTGCAGAAAGAATCGAATAATTTTTGAGGTGTACTCCCCACCTCGATCAGTTCTAAGTACCTTCAGGTACCGTCCACTCTCCTTTTCAGTCATTTCCTTGAACTCCCTGAACTTATCAAGGGCCTCAGACTTCTCCTTCAAGAAGTAAACTCAACACTTCCGACTAAAATCATCAGTGAAGGAGATGTAGTATTTGCTTCCGCCAACTGAGGCAATATCAAACGGGCCAGCAATGTTCGAGTGAACTAGTTCAAGTTGTCTACTTGCTCTTCGAGACTTTTCGCCTTCAAACATATGTCTCTTCTGCTTGCCCATCGTACAAGCGTCACAAATCTTCTGTGGTGGTAAGATCTTTGGCAAACCTTCCACCATCTTTGCATGTGATAGAAGCTTCAGACCAATGAAGCCTAAGTGACTCATTCTATGGTGCCACAACCAAGCCTCTTCTTCTTCTTCAGTTCTTGCTAAGCATGCTGTCTCCTCAGCATCCATCTTCAATGTAAAGAGATGATTTGTCGTCATCTTTACTTTCACCACCTCTTTTCTTTGCTGGTTCTTCATAGCCAACCAACCATTCTTCAACTGAATGCAGTAACCTTTCTCCACTAACTGTCCAAGGATTAAGATGTTACTCTTCAAGCCAGGAACATAGAACACATCATTAAGATGCACCTTCTCACCATTTAGGGTGACCACTATCAACCTTTCCCTTCTACCAAGATTTTTGAAGCATCTCCAAAGATAACCTCGCCAGCACTTGGTTCAAGGTTAGTGAACAACTCCTTTCTCACCACACATATGGTTGCTCGCTCCTGTGTCCAAGTACCAAACTTCATTTCTACCACCTTCAGCTCCTCTATAAGTTAAGAACATCTTTGGATCACCACCAGTGTTTCTTGCTTCAGCATAGTGGTTGGTTTCCTCATTCCTCCTCGGAAGTCTGCAATCATAACTCATGTGCCCAAACCTATGACAGTTGTAACATTGGACTTGGGCCATTCCAGCACGACCTCTGCCTCGGCCTCTTCCACGGCCTCTTCCTCTTCCTTCTTGCTCTCTACCTTGAGGTTGCTCCGTCTCTCTTTGGAAGTTCTGATGTCTTTCTCCTCTTCTTCATCTGCCTCTGCCTTGGTAACCTCGACCTCACTGGCCACCTCCTCTTCTTGAACTCTCTCCAAAGTTCAGCTGAGTCTGAAGTGCTTTATCTAAGCCACTTGACTCTTCATCTTGTAGCATGCGCTATTCATGGGCTTGCAGAGAGCCTATGAGTTCATCAACAGATATCTGAGTGAGATCCTTCGACTCTTCTATCGCCACTACTATATAGTTGAACTTCTTTGACATCGATCGCAGAAGTTTCTCCATGAACCTCTCATCATCAATTGTCTCTCTGTTGCACTTCATTTCGTTTGCAAGCGTCCGCAGATGAGTCACATAGTCACCAACTTTCTCAGAGTTTTGCATCTTCATAACTTCATACTCTGCTTGGAGAGATTGCAGCTTCAACTTCTTTGCCTTGTCAACTCCTTGCAAGGAGCGTTGCAAGATTTCTCATGCTTCTTTAGAAGTTCTAGCATCCGAGATCTTCTCAAAGGTTGCTTCATCAACCCCTTGATATAACAAGAACAATGCCTTCTTGTCTCTCTTCCTTGCCTCTCTCAGTGTCGTCCTACGCCGCCTCTTTCTCAGTAGTCTGCTCTTCATACCCATCATCACTCTCTCCCAAAGCTCCTTTGATGCTAGCAGCACTCTCATCTGAATGCTCTAGTTCCCATAGTTCGTCTTTGTCAACTTGGGAACTTGACCCGACATAGCATTCACCATCTCCATTGTTGCGATCTCTTCAACTCTTCTGATTTACTACCAAGGTTCGGAACCTGCTTTAATACCACTATTGGAAGCAGTTATAGCGGGCACAACAACTTGAGGTGGGCAAAAAAACCTTTATATTATATCAACTAAAAGATACAAAAGTTACAAATTTGACTTCACAAATTACAACTCCACTACAAGTTACAAACCAACACTACTCCACTACACAAGCGCACACACTAAAACTCGCCAACAAAATATTTCTTGAATGTCACCAAATTGTTGTCTGCAAGAACTGTCCGCAAAACAAGATTACCGCAGCTTTGGTTTGCTGTCCGGAAAACAGTCCGCAACTTAAAGTTCGCAAGAACTTTCTGCCACCTTTGCATGGATGTTTCTATTCACCAATAGAAGATCGCCACCTCTGCAAAACTTTTCAAAGTTTCCGCTTGTTGCCACTCTTTTTTCTGTTCACAAGAAGTTTGCCGCAACACTCTCAGGTTTACGCGCTTTGCAAAAATCAGTCCGCAGTTTTTGTTGTTCACCCTTTTTTCGGCTCTATCTTTTTCGCCTGGCATAGTCTAAGGCAAGCAAATAAAAAAAACACCACGTGACAACACAATCCTGTCTCGTTATTAATATCACGCTGCCATAGATTAAAGTGATAATATATAATATATATAACCATATATATATATATTATAAGATTTCTTCCGCACACCATTTCCGCCAATTCAGACCGAGCCTTTCACTTCGGTCATGTCAATAATTCTGCCAACACAGAAGGAGCTCGCAGACAGGCTTAAGGTCG
This sequence comes from Platanthera guangdongensis, assembly GCA_039583875.1. Lineage (NCBI taxonomy): Eukaryota > Viridiplantae > Streptophyta > Magnoliopsida > Asparagales > Orchidaceae > Platanthera > Platanthera guangdongensis. The sequence continues at coordinate 75,753,883 of CM077151.1, read as the reverse complement.
CTGGTTTAGCTCGATGGTGGACTTGGGAGGAGTCTGCTAGTGAGGTGATGGGTTAAATGGCTGAGCTTCAGATTTGCTCTATACTCTAGAGAAGAGAGCCCGCAAATGAGCTCGAGTGCAACAAGTGGCGCCGTCGGGCGAGCTCCGAAAGTGCTTGCCAGCGAGCTGAGTTGCTGAAATGGCGAGCTTCTGGTGAGCTCCACGTGTCTTTGATGACATCCTCCCTTTTGATCAATTGTCAACCTTCTGAGGCTCCTTGAAGAGAGGAGGAAACTACCACCATCGCTGCCTGCCGCCGGCCGCCGCTGCCCGCCGTCGCCCGCCGTCGCCGACCGCTGCCGCCGCTCGTCGTCTCCCTCCGTCGCCCTTCGCCGCCTCCGTCTCCCGCCGCCACCACCTACCGCCGCCCGCCGCCTGCCACCGCCCGTTGCCGCCAACCGCCGCCGCCCGCCGCCGCCAACAACCGTCATCGCTTGTAGGATGGACACCGTCCGATCACTACAGAGCATCCATCGTCGTCCGATCTGCGGGTAATCACCCAATAACCACCAAGTTAGTGAGGGGCACCATAACCACCTCTTGGAGGCTATAAAAGGAGCCCCAAGCCTCCCCATTTCTCACCTTTTTGTTGGTTTTTTTTGTGGATGACACAACACTTGTGCACGCAGTGGAAATAAGAATAAGAAAAACCCAAATGAGTTCGGAACTGACAATATTCATGAATCAAGAAGTAAAGCATGCTGTAATAAAATTACCTTTGAGGGATTGAATCTGAAATCAACCTAGATGCTCTAGAAGAATCGGTTCGGCCACTCAGCGGCTAGAGTCTTGAGCGCAGAAAGTATATCCACAGCTTTACAGGAAATCCACATGATCGGGAGAACCCGTGACAACTTGTCGCACAAGAGCTAGGTCGGGAGAGGACACTCAGCGTCTCCATAGACTGCTAGTTTTGTTGTTGGAGAGGCGGCGACGACACTCGCCGGGATCGAGATCGGAATTGGCGATGGCGAAGACAGAATGGCTTCCGTCGGCTTTCTAGGGTTATCAGCCATATCGCACAGTACGGCTCGTGTGCTTAGATAGAAGATTAATCGCTCACTTTTCAAGCCCTAATATTTCCTATTTATACCCAAAGGGAATAAACAAAACAGCCTGTCGCTAATCGTATACCCAGGACTTAGACAAAATAGACCTTTCGGCCAGACAACAGTTTGTCTAGACGAATCGTCGAATATCTACAGGATATCGACGAATCGTCGAGTATCAATTTATACTTGTCGAATCGTTGAGTATCTTATAGCACATACGACGAACTCAACGCCATAATCAGCTGAGTCAACACTTGACTCAACGCTATCAACGCTTTCTGCGCCAAAGGCCAGACTCGTCGAACGACATTCGTCGAACTGCATTCGTCGAACGACGTTCGTTGAATGGCGCACGACTTCTGCGCCAAAGGCCAGACACGTCGAACGACATTCTTCGAACGACATTCGTCGAACTGTATTCATCGAACTGCATTTGACTTCTGCGCCAAAGTCCAAATTCGTCGAATGACATTCGACGAATCTGCCCCAAGGCCAAATTCGTCGAACGGAGTTCGATGAATCTGCGGCAATGCCAAATTCGTCGAATGGAGTTCGACGAATCTGTGTCAAGGCCAAGTTCGTCGAATGGAGTTCGATGATAGTGTCATGGCATTGATTAAACTCAACGCTTTTGCCTTAGATTATTTCAGTCCCTTTTGTTCATCATATGAGCTACACCATACAGATCCAAACTCCCAATTTCTCTGCAATCTTATGTGCAACTCTGATAGGCTCATACTTAGTTGGCAGTGAGGCTACATGATTGATCACTTCGAGATCATTATGATTGCACCAACAGTCTCCCACTTGATGTAGAAAGTATCAAACAAAAGCTTCACAAATAATGAGCGGCATCTAGCAATAGATCATTGCTCCCCAAATAGTAAGAGTTTATAAACTCGTAAGCCATTGTGACCAATATTACAGTGTTGTCATGTCTCTTCGTCCCTTACATTTGGATAGAACTAGAGGTATAGATCATGTCACTCTCATAATTGTTCAATCCCAGTTTCCTGATCTAGAATAGACTTTTAGAAATTGGTGAGTCCAATATCATATATTGACTCAACCAAGCATGACCATGCATTTCTCAGTCTCATTCCATCAAGGGGCCCATTGATGCAACTCCTGTCATATAGGAGGACAAATCTCATCTATGCTCACACGCAAACACCCAAATGATTTGTAACGTACTCAATAATCACCTTTATCATCCAACTTTCTCAAGACTGGACTTTTGATGGCATCAAAGCACGCTCTTTCTCACTTGATAAAAGCTGTGACTTCAGGTCAAAGGACCACAAACATCATTGTCATTCGAGCCATACTTGTGACAAGTTTATATAACAATCCACAAAGTTTTCTTGATGTGGGTTTGTCCAGCACAACTTGTTCATAACAAGTACCCATGTGATGATTTGATATCACAATATCATGACCAGTGAGTACATGTCATCAGTCAACGCACATGCTAGTCTTAAAGGTATCATCATCTCACTTAGCTTCTAAGATGATACAATGACCAGGGACTCTTTAAGAATAAAGCTTCTAGAATCATAGGTTTTCACATCAAGTCACTACTTGACCTATGGAAGCAAACATTCTAAGGACATTTATTTTTAGTTAACTATTCTATCACAATAAAAATAATAACATAATAAACGTTCTTGCCAAAATATATAAAATGAAATGTATACAGTACTTTTATTCATCAAATGAAAAATCTAACATCCAACAAACATACAATCCACAAGACTTAAACTAGAGTTGATTATTCAGGTATCGTATACTCATTGATCTAACATGACCATCATGCTTTCTCTGTGCGAGAGGGTTCGTCAGTGGATCCACAATGTTTTCTTCAGTCGGCACTTTGCATATGCTTACATCTACTCGATCGAAAATCTCTCGAATTAGATGGAACCACCGAAGTAGGTGCTTGGAGCGTTGATGAGATCTAGGTTCCAAAGCAAGTGCAATTGCACCGTTGTTGTCACAGTAGAGATCTATGAGACGGACAATGCTAGGAACTACATCTAACTCGTCGATGAATTTCCTAATCTATACAACATCCTTCGCTGCTTTGCAGCAGCGATATACTCAGCCTCAGTTGTAGAATCGGCAACTATATCCTGCTTGGAACTTTTCCAGCTAACTGCACCTCCATTTCGGCAAAACACAAAACCTGACTGAGATTTTGAATCATCCCTGTCAGTTTGGAAGCTAGCATCCATATAACCACTTATAACGAGCTCTTCCTCTCCGTCAAATACTAAGAACATATCCTTAGTCCTTCGCAAGTACTTGAGGATATTCTTGACGGCTATACAGTGACCTTCACTGGGATCAGACTGATATCTGCTAGTCATGCTCAAAGCATAAGATACATCGGGTCTAGTACATAACATTGCATATATGATCGACCCAATTGTCGAAGCATATGGAATCAACTTCATACGGTCCTTATCTTCACAATACTTAGGACAATGGTCATTAGAGAGACTCACACCATGATACATGGGCAAGAATCCTTTCTTGGACTCAAGCATGCTGAACCATTTCAACACCATGTCAATGTATGTACTTTGGGTCAAACCCAACAACTTCTTCGATCTATCTCTATAGATCTTAATACTGAGTATATAAGTTGCTTCCCCTAAGTCCTTCATCAAAAAACAGTCCCCTATGTTGTTCTTAACAACTTTTAGGGTTGGTTTGTCATTCCCGATCAATAGTATGTCATCTATATACAATATCAGGAAGACTATAATGCTCCTATTAATCCTCTTATAAACACAAGGTTCATCCTCATTCTTGATAAAACCAAACTCTATGATCTTTTCATCAAAACGAATATTCCAACTTCGAGAAACTTGTTTCAATCCATAAATGGATTTCTGCAGCTTGCATATTTTAGTGGCTTCACCTGGAGATACAAAACCCCCATGTTGTGTCATATACACTTCCTTAAGGAGGTTTCCATTAAGTAAAGACATTTTGACATCCATTTGCCAGATCTCATAGTCATAATACGCAGCAATATCAAGCAGAATTCTGATGGACTTAACCATGACAACAGGAGAAAAAGTCTCATCATAGTCAATACCATGAATTTGCTTGAAACCCTTAGCCACTCGTCGCCCTTTGAATGTCTGCACATTCCCATCCATGTCGATCTTCTTCTTGAAGACCCACTTGCACCCTATGGGTCTTACCCCTACAGGTGGTTCCACCAAAGTCCATACTTGGTTTTCATACATAGAGTCCATTTCAGATTTCATGGCCTCAAGCCACTTCTCAGAGTCCGGTCCACTCATAGCCTCATAGTAGGTTGCAGGCTCATCACTATGATCCATAAGCAATACATTACCTATTTGAGACACGAGAAATTCATATCTCTCAGGCTCAAACCTTGGTCTACCAGATCTACGCGAAACTTTGTTTGCTAAGCAGCTTCTCCAGCTACAACTACTTGTAGTCCGGGCTCAAGTCCAATTCCGGTTCATTCACAGTTTGTGGTTCATGAACTTCTTCAAGTTCTACCCTGGCTATCTTTCTACTTAAAAACTCTTTCTCAAGAAAGACACCAGTCCTTGCGATAAACGCTTTGCCCTTGGACGGTCGGTAGAAGTAGTACCATTTGGTTTCCCTAGGCTAACCCACAAGATAACACTTATCTGATTTGAGTTCCAACTTATCAGGCATTTGACGTCATACGTATGTCTCACAACCCCAAACCTTAATGAACGACATACTGAGACGCTTCCCAGTCCATATATCATATGATGTCTTTAGAACCACTTTCGTTGGAGAACAATTTAATGCTAAATTAGCAGTTTCTAGAGCAAAGCCCCAAAAGGAAATAGGAAGATACGCATGACTCATCATCAACCGTACCATGTCTAACAATATACGATTCCTCCGCTCAAACACACCATTATGTTGTGGTGTTCTAGGTGGAGTGAGCTGTGATACAATACCACACTCTATCAGATGATCACGGAACTCACAACTTAGGTATTCGTCATCTCGATCAGATCATAGTGCTTTAACCTTCTTACCCAGCCGGTTTTCTACTTCGCTTTTAAACACTTTGAAATTTTCAAAGGTTTCGAATTTTTACTTCATAAGATACACGTATCTGTATCTACTGAAATCATCAGTAAACGTAACGAAGTATAAAAACCCACCTCTAGCCATATAACTCATGCGTCCACATACATCACTATGTACTATACCCAAGAGATCATCAACCCTCTCATTGTTTTTAGTGAAAGAGACTTTAGTCATCTTGCCTAACAAACAAGATTCGCATCTCTCAAATGATTCGTAATCAAATGAATCCAACAGTCCATCTTTATGGAGCTTGGATATACGTTTCTCATTTATATGACCCAAACGACAATGCCAAAGGTATGTAAGGTTCGAGTCATTTGTTCTTAGTCTTTTAGTATTTTCAAAATTATAGGTCGGATGGTCTAAGTTCAAAACATACAGACCATTAAATATTTGGGCTACACCCTAACAAACATCATTCTTATATATCAAACAACAATTATTCTTAATAATAAAATAAAAACTCATCATGTCCAAACATGAAATGGATATAATATTTCTAGTTATGGAAGGAACAAAATAACAATTATCTAATTCTATTATAAGCCCACTGGGCAAAGTAAGACAGTAAACCCTCACGGCAACAACAATAACTCTTGCTTCATTATCAACGCGCAGGTCCGCCTCTCCTTTACTCAGCAATCTTCTCCTTCCCAGTTCCTGCACATTTATACAAATGTGAGAACCACATCCGATATCTAATACCCAGGATGAAGGAGCAGAAAAATTTATCTCTATAACATAAATATCTGAAGCGGAGGTCATACCTGCCCTCAGCTTTTGCAGACCCTCCACATAAGAAGGATAGTTCCTCCTCTAGTGTCTAGCCATGCCACAGTGGTCGCACTTTCCCTCTTTAATCAAGCCTTTCTTTTTCAGTGCTGAAGACTTAAGCTCCAGTCTAGACTTAGGTCCCACCTTTGTCTTCTTGAATCCCTTGGCCTTTCCCTTGCCTTTATGCACCATCAATATAGGGCTAGCAGGCATGGCCTTCTTCATGTTTATTTCGGCAGTTCTTAACATGCCTAGGAGCTCAGACAGTATCTTGTCTATTTAATTCATGTTATAGTTTAAGACAAACTGCTCATAACTGTTCGGCAATGATTGCAGGATCAGATCTGTGGTCAACTATTGGCCTAGAGGGAACCCTAATCTTTCAAGGTTCTCGATATACCCAATCATCTTGAGTACGTGAGTCCCTACTAGGTGTTGAGCTCCCATCTTGCACTGGAACAACGCCTTAGTGACATCGAATCTCTCTTGACGTGCTTGCCCTTGAAACATTTTCTTGAGATGCTCGTCAATTTCCTTGCAACCCATGCTCTCATGTTGCTTTTGGAGCTCAGAGTTCATGGTCGCAAGCATGAGACACGCGACGTCTAAGGAGTCGTCAAGATACTTTTTGTAAGCATCTTTATCAGTACGGGACACATTCCTGGCAGGCTCATCAGGGATACCTCTTCCAAAACATGGAGCTTACGCTCTTGCCTGAAAACAATTCTCAGGTTCCTGTACAAGTCCAAATAATTAGTCCCGTTTAGCTTTTCCTTATCAATGATCGCTCAAAGGGACAAGGTGGAGTGTGAACCACTTGCCATGAAAATTCTACAAGGATACAAGCAAAGCAAATCAGTCTTACATTTCAAAATATAATTTTCTCTTTCGATTAGGACTGTAATCAAAATAACTCCCACTATTTTTATCAAACTGATAACCCTCGATATAAATTCGAAGAGTTTGGTGAGTAACCCTATTAGTGGACAAGATCTATATTTCACTAACTCTATGAATCAGCTTTGGTTTTTCTCTCACAATGCAGCTATTTAGGTAGACAACGCTTGCCATTTGCATCACTATGCAATTCTTGTATGGCTGGTGAATAACTTTTTATTCGTGTCCATCATATGGTGCATGCCAACCCTATTCCTCTGGGCACTCAGCCTTTGAGGTCACCCAGTTAAGCTAGAGCCGATGTCGATAGTGGAATATCATAATTATCCACTCGTACCCTCACCAAGATAGATTAACGCACCTTACTTTGGCAAGCCCACACTTCATCAATCGAGGCAGGAAGAGTGACATCCATCGGAAGGCATCCGAATACTTAATATTGCTTAAGGGATTTTAGATACTTGATTAACTCTTTAATCATGATTAACACTTAACCAATGTGCAAATCAAGCAAAATAAAATTCAACAAGCATAATCCAAATGCATCCCAAATGTGCACAAGAATCATCAACACTTGATGAACTGCGCTAAGTCTGAACATCTAGAACATTTCTAAATCTTCAGACCTGCATGCACTGGACATGAGCAACACCAACTCCACTTACATAGTAGATAAGCTCGTCACTTCATGTGAAATTCAAAATCAAACACATGCTTAGTTTCACAAACCAACAAAGTGACAGTTACTGTTAAGGAGTAAACTTCAAAGAAATCACATGTGTTCTTGGGAAGATCCAAGACTAGATTTCGGCATTTAGAACACTTCTACATCTCCAAATTTACACGTCATGGATTTAACAACCTCTGAAACAATGAATATTGTCGGCAACCTCCCTATGATACCACTATTGGGTTTTTGGGGATGACACAACACTTGTGCACGCAGCAAAAATAAGAACAAGAAAAATCCCAAACGAGATCGGATCTGACAATATTCATGAATCAAGAAGTAAAGTATGTTGTAATAAAATTACCTTCGAGGGATTGAGTCTGAACTCAATCTAGATGCTCCAGAAGAATCGGGCCGGCCACTTAGCGGATAGTCTTGAGCGCAGAAAGTATATTCGCGCCTCTACAGGAAATCCACACGATCGAGAGAACCCGTAACAACTTGTCGCACAAGCGCTAGGTATGGAGAGGATACTCAGCATCTCCACAGACTGCTAGATATGTTGTAGGAGAGGCGGCGACGACACTCGCCGTGATTGAGATCGGAATCGACGAAGGCGAAGACGGAACGGCTTCTGCCGGCTTTCTAGGGTTATCAGCCTTATCACATAGTACGGTTCGTGTGCTTCGATAGAAGAGTGATCGCTCACTGTTCAAGCCCTAATGTTTTCTATTTATACCCAAAGGGAATAAACAAAACAGCCTGTCGCTAATCGCAGACCCAGGACTTGGACAAAATAGACCTTTCGGCCAGACAAAGTTTGTTTGGACGAATCGTCAAATATCTACATGATATATGACGAATCGTCGAGTATTAATTTATACTCATCGAATCATTGAGTATCTTATATCACATATGACAAACTCAACGCCATAATCAACTGAGACAACACTTGACTCAACACTGTCAACGCTTTCTGCGCCAAAGGCCAGACTCGTCGAACGACATTCATCGAACTGCATTCGTCGAACGGCGTTCGTCGAACGGCGCACAACTTCTGCGCCAAAGGCCAAACTCGTTGAACGACATTCGTCGAACGACATTCGTCGAACGACATTCGTCGAACTACATTCGTTGAACTGCATTCGAGTTTTGCGCCAAAGGCCAGATTCATCGAACGACATTCGACGAATCTGCGCCAAGGCCAAATTCGTCGAACGGAGTTCGACGAATCTACACCAAGGCTAAATTCGTCGAATGGAGTTCGATGACAGTACAACGGCATTGAGTAAACTCAACGCTTTTGCCTTAGATTATTTCAGTCCCTTTTGCTCATCATATGAGCTACACAATACAGATCCAAACTCCCAATTTCTCCATAATATTATGTGCGACCCTGATAGGCTCATACTGAGTTTGCAGTGAGGCTGCATGCTTGATCACTTCTAGATCACTTTGGTTGTACATACACTTTTTTCTCCCAAAGTCTTCTTCTTCCACAGTACAGAGCTCTGTCGAACTCCTCCCTCGGTCATCTTCAAGACGCCTACGAGTTGAAGGAACTTCCAAGTCCCCAAGTGCGTAGAGAAAGGAAGAAGACGACCATCACCAGTGTTCAACTACACCAGCCACCAAGTTAGCATGTAGCACTCCCTCGGTTCAGCCTGTTTCCCACTGCGAGTCAGAAATTCTCTCTCACCTCCAACTTGTAATGAGGAGTGTCTTGTCTCCCTCGATTCTCCAAACATATTGTAACTGAATCCTAATAGTGTACTTTGACCGGCACAAATCTGGTCACGTGATTTTTTACCCAGCTGAGGGGTTTTTCACGTAAAACCTTTTGTGTCAACTCTCAATCTTCATTGACTGTGTGCATGCTCGACCGTCCCGAGAGCTAAGGCGGTCCAGTTTATTCCAGTCCGACCGGGACGCCGAGTTAGTCTACAACAGTTTGGTACCGTCTGTTGGAAGACGATCTCCAACATCCTTCAGAAGCCAAGACCTTCATCCTTGCAACACTCAAGTTCTGCTTCAATGCCGAAAAGAAGCACTCGCACAGCTGAAGGATCCTTCCCAGAACGACATGCTGAACCAGTACACTCTCACTCTCTGGTTGACGTGTCATTGACCGCTGAGGCCGCTTTCGTGCCTGTCACTGCCCTTGAGGGGCGAGTTCGACAAATGGAGGAGCAGCAAATTGAAATGCTTGCACTACTCAGGAATCTGGGAGCGCCTCTTGCTCCTCCTCTAGCACTAGTTAACCCGCCACTACCAAATCATGGCAGGGCGCAAGAAGCTCCAAGACTAGAGGCGCCCGAATAATACTCTGATGTCGCCAGCTCCACTCACCAAGATCGTGGAGGAACTGAAACTGGGCAACACCGCCACAATTGGGGAGACGAGGCCCGACTTCGCCCACTCGAAAGGTTCACCTGGGAAGAAATTTGGGAAGTGATCACAGAAGAATACCGGCAAGCCGGCCGAGGGATATTCATACTCTCCAACCATTCTGCCAAGGCTCCCCCTCACTCCGCAAATCCTGGCTCATCTAATTCCTCATGGTTTCAAGCTGCCGAATATCGAGATGTTCGACAGAACAGACGATCTGTTAGAACATGTCAACCACTTCACCACTATCATGAGGATCTATAATGCACCTGATCAGTTACTCTGCCAAGTGTTCCCAGTAACTCTCAAGTGTCAAGACCGCGCATGGTTTCACTCCTTGAGGGTGGGCACCATTCCCAACTTCACAGAGCTTACGAGACAGTTCGCATATCAGTTTATAACAAATCGGAGGATTGTCTGCGACCCTTCCGACTTATCAGGTATCCGCAAGAACGAAGGAGAGTCTTTGAAGGACTTCTTCAGCATGTTCTCTGCAGAAGCTCGCCAAATCCCAGGTGTCGACCCAGAACTGTTACGAGGAGTGTTCCTTGGGGGTCTCCGTCCTAACGGCTTCTACTTAGCATTAATGAGGGAAACCGTGCTTAGCTATCCCGACCTCGTACACCACGTAGAGGCACAGATCGCAGCCGACGAGGATTTTGAAGCTCATCGTCAACAGCTCGATGGGAACCAAAAGCGCAAGAGGGAGAAGTAGTCGGCCCCTCAACACCAAGAAGGAAGATTCTGAGAAGAACGTCGGGACGGGCAACGCCGATGTGAACGTTAGAGAGATCAGCCACCTCGGGAATATACTCACCTCAACACTACATGCACCAATGTACTCTACGCAATCTAGAATGAGCCGGCCCTGCATCGTCCTAAGCAGTCGGCTCATAACCCAAGGAACGACCAGTCCAAGTACTCTGAGTTTCATCGAAGCACAGGGCACACTACTGAAGACTGTGCCCGCTTGAAGGAGGAAATTGAGCGCCTCGTTTGCCTAGGGCTGCTCATAAGATTTTTGCAGGGACACCTACAAGACCAGCAGGATCCACATAGGCCGCCCAGAGATCAACAAAATGCCCGCAAGGAGGAGCCGGTGGCAGGCAGATGGTCAGAAACATCGAGATCATTGCCGGATCACCCATCCTTTCCGCTCAGATACTCTAGGTATGCACGCAAGGGGGCACTTACGAAGAAAAGAAGTGCAGCCAAGACACCACTATAACTTTCGGAGAGGAAGACCTCATGGGGCTCCGAACGCCCCACCAAGACTCTCTTGTGATCAGCGCCGAGATTGGGGATACCTGCAATAATGTCAAGTGAATCCTCGTTGACAACGGGAGTTTAGTTGACGTCTTTTTTCCTCCACCTTCAGAGCATAAATCTTTCCAGACAAAATCTGACACCGGCTGCAGGACTAGTGTATGGATTCGACAATCATCCAGTCTAGGTGCTAGGAATGATTACCTTACCGGTTACTATGGGAGAGTTTCCAAGGCAGGCCACGCATGACGTCCAGTTCATTGTGGTAGATTCGACATCAGCCTACAATGCAATCTTTGGGAGACCTGTCCAGTCCATTTTCAAAGCCATCCCCTCGATTCCCCATCTCGTGATAAAGTTTTCCACTGCAGGAGGGATCAGAGTCGTACACGGGGACCAAGAGGCTGCTTGGACTTGTTACTAGAGGCAAGCATAACCCGTCAAAGCCACGACTCTAAATATTGATGGCTTCGATCTATGTGACGAAGCGATCCTGCAGTGGGGAATGCCTATCGAAGGATTGGTCGAACTCCCCCTATCACCAACTCCTCCTGCTCGCACCATCCAGCTTGGGTCCCTCCTGCCACAACAAGAAAAGGAGGAACTAATAGCTTATCTCTGCAAGAACAAGGATATCTTTGCCTGGGCTGCCGAAGATATGTCTGGCATAGATCCTCAAGTAATCCAGCATTCCCTCAACATAAACCCGGCTTGCAAACCCGTCATCCAGAAAAAACGAAACTTTGCCCCAGAATGGCTCCAAGCAATTAAAAAAGAGGTATAAAAGCTACTCGACGCCCAGTTCATCTAGTAGGTAGAATACTCCGCATGGCTAGCCAACGTTGTCATGATGAAGAAGCCTTTCGAGAAGTGGATGATGTGTATGGACAACACTAACCTCAATCAAGCTTGCCCTAAGGATAGCTTCCCCCTTCCCATGATCGATTAATTAGTCGATTCGACCGCCGGGCATCAACTCCACAGCTTCATGGACGCCTACACTGGCTACAATCAGATCCGGATAAATCCTGCAGACGAAGAGCATGCAGCATTCCGAACTGACAAAGGAATCTACTATTACAAAGTAATGCCCAATGGGCTAAAAAATGCGGGAGCAACCTATCAGCGGCTCATGAACAAACCCTTTTCAAGGAACTCATTGGCAAGTCTATGGAAGTGTATGTGGATGATATGCTAGATAAAAGCATTAGTCGAGAAGATCACCTGGAATACCTCGAAAAGCATTTCAAAATCCTCCCCGGTATGGTATGAGGCTCAACCCCAGTAAATGTGCATTCAGGATTACATCTGGAAATTTCCTAGAATTCATGGTATTGCAACGAGGAATAGAAGCTAACCCAGAAAAGATCAAAGCACTAAAAGAAATGTCACCGTTGAAAGAGATATCAGATATGCTCTGATACCAATGAGGGACAAATCTGCTTAACTCTAGAGGGGGGGTGAATAGAGTATTTTAAAACTTTAATTAATTTTTACAGTGGATTAAAATAAGTGATAAGTATATGTATAAAGAGAGAAAATAAAATCAAAACAATCACAGCACACAGAAAATAAACAATAGAGCATTTCAGACGACACGAGAAATTTATAGTGGTTCGCCTAAACTTGGGAACATCCACTCTTCTACCACCCTGGTAGGAATCCACTACAGGTTTTTGATCAGGTGCCCTGCCACCACAAGTTTTTGCTCAGTTGCCCTGTCACCACAAGATCTATTTTTTCAAGGGAGATCTAACAACCCTTTTGAGCTTTTGATTAGATGCCTAAAAACTAAACTAAGTCTTTTGATCATGAGACTTAACAACCAAGGGGTTAACTTTTGGAGGGAGTTATAACTCTGTACACAGTTGGAAAAAGAAAGTGATGATGTTCTTCTCTGTCAACAGTCTAAGAGAAGACTAGTGGATTTGATCTTGTCAAAGCTCCCACTGAGATGTTGAATGGTTCAGGAAGTTGAGAGCTTTGCACAGGGTGTAGGTATTGATGAAGATCCTCAAAAACTTCTTGGACTGATGTTGAATAGTTGTCCCTTGAAGTGTGAAACAGAAACTGAAGAAGACTAAAGATTTGTGTGTTGTTGTTCTTCTCCAATTTCCAATAGAAGGCAATTCTTTTCTCTGTAAAACTTGTATCAGCTGCTCTGAAAAAAATCTCTTGCAATCCTTCCTTCTACTGTCTTATGTATCCTGAAGAGAAAAATTTTCCTCTTTTATATTCTGAAGGTTTTCTGTCATTTGAAATTTGAATCCCGAAATTAATGCTGGAATCATGGGACTTGAATGGCTAGAATTAGTCTTAAATGTGTTTCCTCAACTGTCTTTAGTGAATAAGTCAAGTAATTACGCTGTGAAATCCATAATTAATGCTACCAAGCAACGACTATATTCTTGAGAATATGAGCATTAATTATCAGAGAATTACTGCCTTAGAATAATCCAAACTGAAATCAAACTGAGAGAAAATGCCAAACTGATACTAAGAGTAATTGTCGAACTCAGAATAGATTTCGTCGACCAGAACATCAAGTTCGTCGAGCTGAGAAATCGTCTTCGTCGAGCTAAGCTCAGAGAAAAGTTGATCTGGAAATAGACTGTCAAAACTGGGCTCCAAGTTCGCCGAACTAAGATAGCATTTCGTCGACCAGAGAACTTGAGAGAAGATGGAAGATCGTCGACCTGAGCTCCAAGTTCGCCGAGCTCAACTCAGAGTAGGGACTCTGAGTTCGTCGATTTGCGATCAACGATCGTCGAGCTGAGTTCGAAGAACTTCGAACTGATTCTCTGAACTCTTAATGAATGTCATTCTTCTAAGTCTGGATCTCTGATTTCTTCTGAGGGCTGGATCAATGTCTGTCTAACCTAGTCAAACTGACCTAGACCTTTGAATTGATAAAATGACCCTACGCTATACATGAAGGGTAAAAAACCTAATAATGAACCTAGCCCATATCCAAACTAGGGATCTAACAATCTCCCCGTATTTGGGTGAGGTCACTATGAACAACAAAAAAGAGAAAAATCACAAAGGATAAAAAAGATATCTGGCAGAATTTAAAATTATTTCAGCAGATATTAACATCAGTGCCTTGTGAATAACAATTAACATATAACAGTTCTAATATAGAAAGAAAAATTGTTTAAGCTTTCTTGGAGACTTTCTTCTGCTCATCTGAGGCTGGTCTGGTGAAGATAATTTCCCTTTTAAGATTTGCAGTTTGCTGTTTTGTCATTTTCATATCACTTGCTCTAAGGATTATCACAGATGCAGCTCTTGGTACAACTGCTTCTGGATGTAATGACATATAAACATCAGCATTAAAAAGATTATGTACCTGGTATTTGTCTAGCTCTTTCTTTCTGTATGAGGACATGGTAGTATACTGTGAGGTGTCTTGTCCTTCTTCTTTTGCTTTTCTGATCTAAGACATAGCTATTAATTCTTGAAATTTGGCCATTCTGGAGTTAGGGTCCATTTCTGGATCACAAACTGGAGAAAGAGGCCTTTCAGTAGATGTTTTATCTTGTTGATCGTCTTCAGAAGTTTTGTGCTGCCTGTTGTGCCTTTGATGTTGTTGTTGTCTGCTGCTGTTGCAAGAACTATATTGCTGTCTGCTGTAAGAAGGTTGGGACTGATGAGAGGATGCAGATTTCTGACCTTGAGCAACACTTCCAGAAGATCCTACTGCAGGAGGAGGAGAAGGAGGATCTCTCCTGAATTTAGGAGGTGGAGAGTATCTCCTACTCTTCTTCCTGGCTTTCTGTTCATTCATGGAAATCTCATCCAGTTTGGGGTGTCTGGAGTGAGTGTTATATTATGCGGGATATAGTATGGAACATCCGCAGATGGATTGGGCTTAGCCTTTGGAGGTGCAGTCTTAGCAGGTGCCTTTATTTTCTTAGTACTTGAATTTTCAGAGTCATCGGACTCATTATCAACATCATCAGAAGAGTTTTCTGGATTGTCATAAAGCGCATCCAGCTGCTTTAGCAAATCAGCTGAGATTCTAGGAATCTGTGGCTGTGCTTGGAATGCTGGCTCTGCAGCACTATCTGTAGCAATATGAACATTTTCTTCTTCTTTCATATCTACAAACAAAATATCATCCAAATCTGGCATTGGAGATTCACACCAGCCAAAAGTTGGTGGAGAGAAGGCCTTGTGCTCAGAAGCTGGCTCACTAATAGCAAAACTTTATGTAATCTTAGGAGCTACAAAACTTGCCTTTAGTTGATTTACAACTTCAGGACTTATTGGAGCAGTATAAACTACAATAGCTTTAGAGTACTGAGAATCAAAACTGGGTAAAGTATTTCAGTAAGCAGAATTAAAATAATTTAGTAAAGAATTTAAATCAACTGTGGGATTTATAATGAAATCACCAACAATGGTTATTATTGCAACTGTATCAGCCATGTTAGTATCAGAATCAATTATATCTATTATTTCAGTTAGAGTATCTACATCTGCTGAATCATCAATCATATCAGAATCTGATGCTGCTGCTACTGTAGGAGGAGGAAGTGGAACTTCTTCATAGAACATCTCCCCCTGGCTGGTTTCAGAGGGTCCTGAAGCCAGTCCTCTAGAAGAAGGAACAGGAGAGAGAGCAGCAACTCTGGTGGAGAGAGAAATGATGGAGGCAGAGAGAGGAGCAATAGCATTTGCTATTAATTGCTCAAGAGTGGGAGAGATGAAAGCAAGAAGATCATGGGCAATGTCAGAGAAATTTAAGATGAGTTTGAAGTGGAGATTGAGGTGATGGAGATGGAATGTCCTTATGGATGATAGTGGGAGAATGTGGAGGTGATGGTTGTGGAAGAGGTGATGATGGTTGTTGTTGTTGTTGTTGAGGAGATGAAGGAATTCTGGTGGATGGAGGAATTTCTTCTATAGATGGTGGAGAGAATATCACTGCCCTTGTGTCCTCAGAAGTCCTGGAGGAAGAGGCCCTGGATGGTTTAGGGATGGACCTCTCCCATCTACCAAATAAAGCAGAGGTTATCCTCTTTGAGGCATTTATGAATATTGGTTGAGAGCCCAATAATTCTGGTGCCTTTTCCTGGAGGAAAATTCTAAGTGTGACAAGATCAGTAGGTGGATTTGGTTCCGCAACAACATTAAAAATTAATTCCTCTTGTGGAATTATGTTTGATGTTGGAGGTTCAGCAATCATTTCATTTATATCTTCTTCACTCTCTTCTTCAATATGTGGAGAAGGATATGATGTAGCCTCATTGGTGAGGTTTAAATAATCCAAATTCTCACACAATTGGGGTACCTGCAATAAATCTCTGGTAGAAGAATCATTTTCCTTGTAATACATGTTAGCTTCATAAAAGGTTATATGTACAGATTCTTCTATTTTTAAGGTTGATTTATTAAAAACCCTATATGTCTTGCATACTTGGGAATATCCAAGAAAAATTCTCACTTCAGTTTTGGTTTTAAACTTTCTAAGATGTTTCTTGTTATTATTATGAATGTAACATCAACAGCCAAAAATTCGAAAGTAATCTATTTTACGTTGCTTCCCTTTGAGTAGTTCATTGGGAGTCTTTCCCTTGAGTTTGTGTATTAAACTTTTATTCCGGACATAATTTGCTGTGCTTACAGCCTCTACCCAAAAGGATAGGAGCAAGTAAGCATCTGCAAGCAATGTACTTGTAGCTTCAATAAGGGATCTGTTTTTCCTTTCTGCTACCTCATTTTGTTCAGGAGTTCTAGGAGCAGAGAATCAATGCCTGATACCTTCCATCTCACAGAATTCTTGCATAGGAAGAGATTCAAATTCAGTACCATGATCACTTCTGTTCAATGCAACTGGAGTAAAGTACTCAATCCTTATGCTCTTAAGAAAGTCTGTAAGAACTTTAAAGTTATCTGACATGTTTCTCAAGAAGAACACCCAAGTGAACCTAGAGAAGTCATCTACAATAACTAAGGTATAAGATTTCCCTCCCAAGCTCTGTACAGTAATGGGTCCAAATAGATCCATATGTAGCAAGTACAGAATCCTGGGTTAATGACTCTTATTAATAGATTTAAAGCTATTTTGGTTTGCTTGCTTAATTGACAAGTCTTGCAAAGGCTTTCCTTCTTGTAGGGGCAAGAAGGCAATCCTCTAACAAGGTTGTCCCTAGAGAGTTTGACAATATTTTTAAGATTAACATGTCCTAATCTCTTATGCTATAATTCATTATTATTACTGATTTGGTTAAATAAGCATATTTCTGACCTAGCAGATTTAAAGTTTTCTACATAGATGTTTCCTTGCCTAAGACCAGTTAAGACAGTTATATTTTCTAGAGAAGATATAATGCAAGAAGAATGGTTAAAGGATACCTGAAAATCTTCATCACATAATTGGCTTATGGATATCGGGTTATGTTTTAAACCACTCACAAATGCAACTTTCTTGAAAGTGACCGCTCCAAACTTTACATTTCCATAGCCTTTAGTCTGGCCACAGTTGGAGTCACCAAAAATCACCTTTGGACCAAGCTTGGACTTGTAGTTTGTTAAGTCGTCCTTGCTCCCTGTCATGTGCTTTGAGCATCCACTATCTAGGTATCACTGTTCCTCTATGGTAGGATAGCCTTTCACCTGAAAAATAAAAATTAGGTGTTCTTGACCCAGGTAACCTTGGGTCCTTGATTCTTTATAAATTTAAAACTAGAAATATAAGAACAATCAGGTTGATTTTTATATCCTAGGGGGTGTAATTTCCTAGGTGGAATTAACCATTGGGTGAATGGGTTAACAAATTCTTTTGATTTATTAAATGTTCTGGGATAATTAAAGTTTTTGTTAAATTGAACTAGGATCGACGAATTCTGATAAGTTCGTTGAACTGAGTTCGACGAATAGGGATGAGTTTTTCGAACTTTGCTTAGAGAATGGAAATATTCATTCTTTTTGCCCCAATATCGTCGATCTCGGCTCGACGAATCATATTGGTTTCGTCGATCGTAGTTCGAAGAATAATTATAATAAAAATCTGCGTTCGAAGTTCGTCGACTTTTGTTCGACGAACTGTACACATTTCGTCGATCCGAGTTTGACAAAATCTGTTGAACATTGTTATACTTAAGGTTTTTCTTGTTCTTCTTCTTTTTCTTGGGTTTCTATTTTAATTCAGTTGGTTTATTATTCTCATTAGTCTTTTCTTTACCCTTTTCAGATATGAATTTGATGGGGGTTGAAAGTATATTTTTCTGAATTAAATGAGGTTGGCTTGATGAAACACCCAAGCCCAGCTTGCCATTAAGTCTGGCATTTACAGTGTTTGTGATGTCCATCATTTTGATGCTTCACCCATTTAGAGATTTTTCAAATTGCTTAGCCTCATTCAGTTTAATTTGTAGTGAATTAATCTGTTCAGATGTTATAGCTAATTTATCTTTTAATTCAATATTTTCAGATAACAAATATTCCTGTTCAATTAGCTTATCTCTTAGAAGTTTGATTTTCTTCTCAGATTTGATTAGGTCATTACATAATAATTTAAATTCAGTTTTAAAATGTTCAGAAATAAAATCAAATGAGGATATTACCTAATCCTTTTCAGTCTCAGAATCTTCTGCTTTTGATTCTTCATCTTCTGATGGATTGCTTGATGCATTGATAGTCATCAAGCAGGCTTCTTTTGCTCTAGCTTCTTCTTCATCTTCACTGGAGCTGGAAGATGAGGATTCTTCTTCTGTTTCACTACAGGTTTCTGCAACAAAACATTTCTCCTTCCTCTTGTGTTTGATGGAAGAGGGCTTGCTGTACTTCTTTTTGGAGTCCCTGTCTTTTATTTTCTCCTTCTAGTTCTCTGGCCACTCAGGAAGAATGTGTCCAGTTTTTTTGCACCCAAAGCAGACAATCTCCTTGGTAGGAGTTTTATCATATCATGGTCTGTCATCTTATCTGGATGACTTCCTTCTGAAATCTTTTCTGGCCATCTTATAGAATCTTTTGACCAGCAAACCTAGAAGTTCATCATTTGCCGGAGGAGATTCTGGTTCTTCAGATGCCTTGAAAGAAATATTCTGCTCCTTCCTTCCCGATGAAGAGGTCTTCTGCTCAGCCGCTTCTCTTGTCTTTATTAGCTGCTCATAAGATTTGATCTTGCCTAGAAGAGCCTCTGTGGATATTTCATTTAGGCTTCTAGCCTCCTTGATTGGCCAGATCCTGGAGTCCCATGAACAAGGGAAGCACATTAGGATTTTGTCATTTATCTAAGTTAGTGAGATATTTTTGTCCAGATTCTTCAGCTCATTGATGATTAGGTTGAGTCTGTTGTACATGTCAGCTACTGACTCAGATTCATCTTTCTTGAAATTCTCATATTTAGAGATGAGATGAGATCTTCTGTCCTTTCTCTCATCAGCTGATCCTGCAACCATTTGGTTTAGAGAGTCCCAAATGTCCTTTGATGATGTGCATTCAACAACCTTTGAAAAGATGTCATCAGACATGTTTTGGGCTAGAATGTTCATGGCTTTAGCATCAGCCATCTTCAACTTCTTCTAAGCTTCTGTCCACTCAGGTGATGGAACTACTGAGGTACTTATTGAAGTTGTTGTAGAGGGAGTAGGTGGACCTGTCAAGATAAAATTGTATATATCCTCATCAATAGAGTTCATATATAATCTAATTCTTGTCTTCCAGATTGCAAACTTATTCAGATTGCAGACTGGAGGTCTGGTGCTTGAATATTCTTTATTTTGTGTCATGATATGAGAAAGACACTAGAGAAAATAAGATCTATCAAAGAACTTTTGGTTCAGGTGTTAGCCTGTGAAACCAAACAACCTTACCCTCTGATACCTATTGAAAGAGATATCAGATATGATCTGATTCCAATGAGGGATAGATCTGCTTAACTCTAGAGGGAGAGGGGGGTGGGGTTAATAAAGTATTTTAAAACTTTAATTAATTTTTACAGCGGATTAAAATAGGTGATAAGTATATGTATAAAGAGAGAAAATTAAAACAAAACAATCACAACACACAGAAAATAAATAATAGTGTTGAAGTGTTAGACCGGGCGGCCTGGCGGTCTAGTCAGGAGGGTTGTTGACCGCGCGGTCAAGCGGTTTCATTCCAGCAGGTTCGTGTTCTGACTGTTGCTGTTTGTAGTCCGAGCGGTCTGGCGGTCTCTCTCAGAAGTTTGGAGACCGGGCGGTCTAGCGGCCTCCTATTGCAGCATGTTCTCTTCCTGCTGGAGTTACCGAGCGGTTAGCCCATTTGTCTAACCGCGCGGCCTTGTGCGGTCTCTTTATTTCTAGCCGCTCAGCCCTGTAAATTTTTAGTCCCACATTATTTGTTTGTACTCTCTCCTATCTCGTCCATTCTATAAAAGGGAGGTCATACCTTTGTAAAGATTATCTTTTTTGGATAACAAAATTTCAATTATTCAAAACTTCTGTCCGTTTGTTAGTTGCATGTTCGCTACTTTTACATGGTATCAGAGCACTCGGTCCTTTCCACCTGACTTTGCTCTCTCTGCTAGTGCGGCTTGTTTCTTCTTCCCGCGACCTGTTCTCGCGACTTGTTTTCTCTTCTAACCGTTGTACTGTTCGCGCGACTTCTCCCTGTTCGCGCGCTTTATTTCGGTCTGTTCTCGACCTGCTCTCCTGGGTCCTTTGCTTCCTCATCTCTTCTGTTCGCTCGGACTTTTTCAGTTCGCGCGACCTCTTATCCTGTGACTTGGTCTGCTTCCTGTCCGCTGGTGTTCTGCCACCGTGACCGCTGCAGCTTCTTCCCTTTAGCCCGCTTCATTTTCGTCCTTGTTCGCTGCGGTTTCTTTCTCGTGTCCCGGCCTCCTCCTTAGGTCGTGCGGGTTGCTTTCTTTTTTTCTCTCACCGCGGCTTCTCTTCTTCTCGCGCTGTTTCCTGCCTTCTCTATGGCCACTTCCGGTCTCTCCACCCCCGTTATCTCTACCTCCACCACTCCTGCAGCTCCTCCTCCTCCTACTCCTTTGGACAACCTTGGCACGCTTTCTAAGCTTGTTGGCTCTAACTATCCCGATTGGAGCGTTTCATTCACCTTTCTTCTTCGCTCTCAGCGCAAGCGTCATCACCTCACCGATGACCCTCCTCCTCTTAACTCTCCTGAGTTTGATGACTAGGATGCGAGTGATGTTCTTGTCCGCACTTGGCTGGCCAACAGCCTCTCTGATAAGTGCCTTCCCGTCATTCGCCATGATGAGACGGTCAAGGCCGCCTGGCTTCACCTAGCTGCTCTCTATTCGAAGGGGGGTAGACGTCCCGCATTTATATGCTTTATGCGGACCTCTTTGCCCGCCCCTCCATGTCTCCTGCTGCGGCTTATCAGCAGGTTCAGGCTCTTGGCGCAGAGATCCTACAGAATCGCCCCTTCTCTGCGGACTTGGCCGACCAGCACAAACACTTCCAGGAACTCCTGCTTGTTTGTTATCTTCTCCGTCTTCCCGATTCTTATGATATGATCCGTCAGCAGATCTTGGGTGAGGTGGAATCACCTACCTTGGATGCCACCGCGGCTCGCATTGCCGTTGTTACTTCGCTACTCCAGCGGCCTCTGTTGGCCTCTCCTCCTTCCTAGGACTCCTATGCTCACCCAGCTCAGCGGGGGGTCTTAGTGGCTGCAGCCACTCCGGCGGATGTGGTTCGTCTAGGTTCCTCTGCTCTCACTGTGGTCGTACCGGCCATTCTGTTGA
Organism: Platanthera guangdongensis; assembly: GCA_039583875.1. Lineage (NCBI taxonomy): Eukaryota > Viridiplantae > Streptophyta > Magnoliopsida > Asparagales > Orchidaceae > Platanthera > Platanthera guangdongensis. Next base: position 75,731,973 of record CM077151.1, on the reverse strand, counting down.
CCGTTGCTGGCAGAAACATCCTCATCTTCGCCCTTCCGGTGATGCTCCTTCCTCGACCTCCGCCTCCTCTCGGTCGTCTGCCTCTGTGGCCACGACTTCAGGTAGTGCCCACGTCGCTACAAATCATATGATTGGCAACCCTCATTGCTTCTCTCTCCTTGAAACGCATGACCGCCTACCCCTGGTTCGTGTGGCGGATGGTTCACCGTCCCCGGTGCTTGGGACTGGCATGGTTCAAGTTACCCCGTCGCTTCGCTTGGAGGACACTCTCTATGTCCCGAAGTTCCCGTACAATTTAATATCCGTTACTACTTTATGCCGACAACTTCAGTGCTCTGTCTTATTCACTCCCACTTCTTGTTCTTTTCAGGACCCGAGGACCCAGCGGACGATTGCTACTAGGACTGAGAGCGGCGGACGCTATTTCCTCGACAATATTTCCGCTCTGTCTGCCTACTCCTCCACCTCTACAGATCTGCTTCAATGGCATCTTCGCCTTAGACATCCTCCTCCTCGGATTCTACGATAACTTCTGCCCCACTTACCTCCGTCCAGTCCTCTGCTCTGCTGTGATGCGTGTCAGCTTGGCAAACATCATCGCTTCTCCTTCCCACCGAAGCAAGTCCGTGGCTCCTCTCACCCGTTTGATCTCATTCATTCTGATGTCTGGGGTCCTTCTCCTACCCTCACCATTGGTCGGGGTAGTTCCTACTTTGTAACTTTTATAGATGACATTTCTAGATGTACATGGGTGTATCTATTAAAAGATTGCTTTGAACTCTTTTCTATCTGGCAATCCTTTTATTTCATGATTAAGACTCAATTTGGCATTTCTATTAAAGTTTTACGCTCTGATAATGCTAAGGAATATCTTAGTCATGAGTTCTCCTCTTTCTTTCGGCAATATGGTCTCCTTCATCAAACCACCTGTGTTTACACCTCCCAGCAGAATGGGGTGGCGGAGCGTAAGAACCGTCACCTCCTTGACATCGCTCGCACTCTCATGACGCAGATGCAAGTACCCCGCTCCTACTAGGGCTACGCTGTGCTCCTCGCTTGCTATCTCATCAATCGTCTTCCCTCCACAGTTCTCCACAGCCAGACCCCCTTCTCCATTCTATACCCCCGCAAGAAACCCTTTCCTCTCCCTCTCCGTGTCTTTGGGTGTATGATTTTTGTTCACGCTCCCTCCGCTACCCGCGACAAGCTTTCCCTCCGTTCCACCAAGTGTGTCTTTTTTGGGTACTCTACCACTCAAAAAGGCTATTGTAGTTTTGACCCCATTCTACGCAAACAATATGTCTCCGCGGACGTGACATTCTTCGAGAATGCATCCTACTTCTCTCTTGACTCCTCTCTTCCTCCTGCTGTCTCTACTTCTCCACCGCCTCTCTCCGTTCCTTCCCCGCCTCTCGACGTCTCCACTCTTCCCTCATCTCCTCCTCCGTCTCCTTCTCTGTCCGTCTCCCCCTATCCCTCCACCCTCTTCTCCGTCGTCGTCTCTCTAGTCCCGGGCCAGCCTTCTCCGCCACGGATGCTCCGGTCGCTGAGGCACCCGTCGACCTGGATCTTCCCATTGCTCTTCGCAAAGGGGTGCGGGCGTGTACTCAACACCCGCTTGCGGCAGTTGTTTCCTATGATTGGTTTTCTCCTTCTCGCAGGTGTTTTGCCTTGGCTATCTCCGTTGCTACCACTCCCCGCACCTACCAGGAGGCCCTTGCTATTCCTCATTGGAAGTCTGCCATGGATGAAGAGATGGCTACTCTTACTGAAAGGGGTACCTGGACCCTTGTTCCTCCACCATTGGGTACTGATGTGGTTGGTTGTCGCTGGGTTTTCGTTGTGAAATTTCGCCCCGACGGCACTGTGGATCGCTACAAGGCCCGGCTGGTGGCCAAATGCTTCACTCAGACTTACGGCATTGATTACTTTGACACCTTCTCTCTGATTGCTCGCCTCAGCACCATCCGGGTTCTTCTCTCTGTGGCTGTTAACATGGATTGGGCTATTTCTCAACTTGATGTCAAGAATGCCTTTCTCTATGGAGATATTCAGGAGGACGTCTACATGGAGCAACATCCTGGGTATGTTGCTCATGGGGAGACACGCGTATGCCGTTTGAAGAAGGCCATTTATGGCCTAAAGCAGAGCCCTCGAGCATGGTTCGACAAGTTCAGTGGTATTGTGGCTACCATCAGCTTTGCAAGGAGTTCGGCCAATCACTCCTTATTCATTCACAAAACGGCCTCGGGACTGGTGGTTCTGGCAGTATATGTGGATGATATTCTTCTTACTGGCGATGACCAAGCTGGAGTGGACTTGACGAAGAAACACCTCCGTCAACACCTGGTCACAAAGGATATGAGATCCCCAAAATACTTTTTGGGGACAGAAATTTCTCGAAAGCTGGACTCGTTGGTTCTCTCCCAATGGAAGTATGCCCTTGATCTTCTACAAGAGACAGGGTTGACAGGTGCCAAACCGGCCCGGTTTCCCATGGCTATTGGAGAAGACAAAACGTGGACGGATGACTTGCCTCTTCTATCTAATGTCACAAGGTACAGACGTTTGGTGGGCAAACTCATCTATCTCATGGTGACCAGACCCGACATCTCCTATGTTGTAGGCAAGGTCAGTCAGTTTATGTAAGCTCCTAGGGAGTGCCATCTTCAGTCTGCCTTGAAGATTTTAGAGTATGTCAAAGCAGCACCAGGCAAAGGGCTAATCTTTCAGAGGAATGGCCATCTGAGGGTTGAAGCCTACTCAGATTCAAGTTATGTGGATGATAAAGGCGATCGTAAATCCACATCATGTTTTTGTACTTTTGTTGGAGGAAATCTTGTGAGTTGGAAGAGCAAGAAACAGTCTGTTGTCTCCAGATCCTGTGCAAGAGCCGAATACCAGAGTATGGCGTCAACCACGTGTGAGTTAAAGTGGTTGCGGGCTCTCATGCTTGACCTAGGAGAGGTCTATGACTATCCTCTTCCTATGTTCTGTGACAACAAGACTGCTATATACAAATCCATAAATCTGTTCTTCCATGAGAGAATAAAGCTTATAGAGGTTGACTGCCACTTCGTTCGGGAGGAGATTTTGAAGAAATAGATTTGTACTCCGTTTGTCACCTCTGACAAAGAATTGGCGGATATCTTCACAAAACCGGTCTCTACTTCCTTCTTTGTTGAAGTATTAGACCGGGCGGCTTAGCGGTCTGTTCCAGCGGTTTGTTGACCGAGCGGTCTGGCGGTCTCTCTGGTGCCTGGAGACCGGGCGGTCTATCGGTCTACCTCTGCGGCCTGTTCTATCCTGCTGGAGTTGCCGAGCGGTTAGCCCATCTGTCTAACCGCGCGGCCTATGCGGTCTCCGTTGTTCTAGCCGCTCAGTACTGTAAATGTTTAGTCCCACATTGTTTGTATACTCTCTTTCTTATCTCCTTCATTCTATATAAGGGAGGCCATACCTTTGTAAATGATATCTTTTTTGGATAATAAAATTTCAATTATTCAAAAGTTTATTCGCTTGTCTTCTACTTTTCGCTTCTTTTCTCTACTTTCTAACATGGTATCAGAGGACACGGTCATTTCCCTCTGATTCTGTGCGCTCTCTGTTGTTCGCGGCTTGTTTTCCGCATTCTGCGACTTGCTTCGCGACTTGGCTTCTCTCTGTCCGCTCGGCTTGTTTCTATCCGCGCGGCTTGTTTCTGTCCGCTGCCCTGTTCGCGCGGCTTGCTTCTTCTTCTCTTCTCCTACTGCTCTTTGTCGCCGCGACCTGTTTCCTTGTCGCCGCACTCCTTGTTCTTTCCTCCCGCTCCGACTTCCTAGTCGTTGCGGTCTGTCCCTATCCGCGTGTGTTGTCTCTCTACTCGCGGCTTGCTGCTGTGATCTGCCTGACCGTGCGGGTTGTTCCTTTCTCACCCGCATCTTGGTCGCGGTCATCAGCTCTTCTCCTCTCTTCTGTTCGCTCGGCCTTTTTAGTCCGCGCGACCTCTTCCCCGCTGTGCCTTTGACCGCCTTCTCGCCGCTGCTGTGATCTGCCTGACCGTGCGGGTTATTACTTTCTTACCCGCATCTTGGTCGCGGTCACCTGCTCTTCTCCTTGCCTTTGCCTGTTTCAAGCCGCTACTGTTCGCGCGGCTTCGTCTGTTTTCTAACCGCTTCAGTTCGCGCGGCTTCTTCTGCTTGCCGGGTTCTATGACTACCTCCGGTCTCACCACTACTCCTGCAGCTCCTTCTCCTCCTCCTCCTTCGGGCAACCTTGGCACTGTGTCCAAGCTTGTTGGCTCCAACTATCCCGATTGGAGTGTTTCTTTCACCTTTCTCCTTCGTTCTCAACGCAAGCGTCATCACCTCACCGATGACCCTCCTCCTCGCACCTCTCCTGAGTTTGATGACTGGGATGCGAGTGATGCTCTTGTTCGCACCTGGCTGGCCAACAGCCTTTCTGATGAGTGCCTTCCCGTCATTCGCCATGATGAGACGGTCAAGGCCGCATGGCTTCACCTCGCTGCTCTCTATTCTAAGGGGGGCCAGACGTCCCGCATTTATACTCTCTATGCGGACCTCTTCGCCCGCCCTTCCATGTCCCCAGCTGCGGCTTATCAGCAGGTTCAGGCTCTTGGGGCTGAAATCCTCCAGAATCTCCCCTTCTCCGCGGACTTGGCCGACCAGCACAAACACTTCCAGGAACTCCTGGTTGTTTGTTATCTTCTTCGTCTTCCCGACTCTTATGATATGATCCGCCAGCAGATCTTGGGTGAGGCGGAATCTCCTACATTGGATGCCACTGCGGCTCGCATTGCCGCCGTTACTTCGCTCCTCCAGCGGCCTCTGTTGGCCTCCCCCCCTTCCCAGGACTCCTTTGCTCACCAAGCTCAGCGGGGGGCCCTAGTGGCCGTGGCTCCTCTGGCGGACGGGGTTCCTCCCGGTTCTTCTGCTCTCACTGTGGTCGTACTGGCCATACTGTTGACCGCTGCTGGCAGAAAACATCCTCATCTTCGCCCTTCCGGTGATGCTCCTTCTTCGGCCTCCGCCTCTTCTAGGCCGTCTGCCTCTGTGGCCACGACGTCAGGTAGTGCCACGTCGTTACCCAAGGTAAATGGCTGATTGACTCCGGTGCCACCAATCATATGACGGGCAACCCTCATTACTTCTCCCGTCTTGAGACCCATGACCGCTTACCCCCTGTTCGTGTGGCGGATGGTTCCCCGTCTCCGGTTCATGGGACGGGCATGGTTCAACTCACTCCTTCGCTTTGCTTGGAGGATACCCTCTATGTCCCGAAGTTCCCGTGCAATTTGTTATCAGTTACTACTTTATGCGGCAACTTCAGTGCTCCATTTTATTCACTCCCACTACTTGTTCTTTTCAGGACCCGAGGACCCAGCGGACGATTGCTACTGGGACTGAGAGCGGCGGCCTCTACTTCCTCGACGATGTTTCAGCTCTTTCTGCCTACTCCTCCTCCACCGATCTCCTTCAGTGGCATCTTCGTCTTGGACATCCTCCTCCTCGGCTCATTCGTCAGCTTCTGCCCCACTTACCTCCCACCAGTTCTCCGCTCAACTGTGATGCGTGTCAGCTTGGCAAACATCATCGCTCCTCCTTCCCACCGAAGCAAGGCCGTGGCTCCTCTCGCATTTTTGATCTTATTCATTCTGATGTATGGGGTCCTGCTCCTACCCTCACAGTTGGTAGGGGCAGTTCCTATTTTGTCACCTTTATCGATGATTTTACTCGATGTACCTGGGTGTATCTATTAAAGGATCGCTCTGAGCTATTTTCTGTTTGGCAATCTTTTTACTTTATGATTAAGACTCAATTTGCTATTTCTATTAAAGTCTTACGTTCTGATAATGCCAAGGAATATCTGTCTCATGAGTTCTCCGCGTTCTTTCACCAACACGGCCTCATTCATCAAACGACTTGTGTTTACACCTCCCAACAGAATGGGGTGGCGGAGCGTAAAAACCGTCACCTGCTTGATGTTGCGCGTACTCTCATGACGCAGATGCACGTCCCTCGCTCCTACTGGGGCTACGCTGTGCTTCTCGCTTGCTATCTCATCAATCGCATTCCCTCCACGGTCCTCCACGGCCGGACTCCCTTCTCCCTTCTCTACCCCCACTAGGAACCTTTTCCTCTTCCTCTCCGTGTCTTTGGCTGTACGGCCTTTGTTCACGCTCCCTCCGCTACCCGCGACAAGCTTTCCCCCCGTTCCACCAAGTGTGTCTTTTTGGGGTACTCTCCCACTCAAAAAGGCTATTGCTGCTTTGACCCCCTTCTCCGCAAGCAGTTTGTCTCCGCAGATGTGACTTTTTTCGAAAATGCTTCCTATTTCTCTCCTTCCTCTTCTCTTCCTTCTCTTCCTTCTGATATCTCCGTTTCTTCCACCCCTCTTCACGTTTTCCCACCTTCGTCTCCTCCTCCACCCACTCCTTCCCAGTCCGTCTCCCCACCCACCCCTCCACCCTCCTCTCCGCTGTCGTCTCTCTCTAGTCCCGGGCCAGCCTTCTCCGCCACGGACGCTCCGGTCGCTGACGCTCCTGTCGCCGACGCTCCCGATGATCTGGATGTTCCCATTGCCCTTCGCAAAGGGGTGCGGGCGTGTACTCAACACCCGCTCACGGCTGTTGTTTCTTATGATCAGCTTTCTCCTTCTCGCAGGTCGTTTGCCTTGGCTATCTCTGCTACTTCTACTCCCCGTACCTACCAGGAGGCTCTCGCTCTCCCTCATTGGAAGTCTGCCATGGATGAGGAGATGGCTACTCTTACTGAACGGGGTACCTGGACTCTGGTTCCTCCTCCCGTGGGCACTGATGTGGTTGGCTGTCGCTGGGTCTTTGTTGTGAAATTTCGCCCCGATGGCACTGTGGATCGCTACAAAGCCCGGCTGGTGGCCAAGGGCTTTACTCAGACTTATGGCGTTGATTACTTTGATACCTTCTCTCCGGTTGCTCGCCTCAGCACAATCCGGGTTCTCTTTTCTGTGGCCGTTAACCGGGCTTGGGCTATTTCCCAGCTTGATGTGAAGAATGCCTTTCTCTATGGCGATCTTCAGGAGGACGTCTATATGGAGCAACCTCCTGGGTATGTTGCTCAGGGGGAGACACGTGTCTGTCATTTGAAGAAGGCCATTTATGGCCTAAAGCAGAGCCCTCGGGCATGGTTCGAAAAATTCAGTGGTATTGTGGCAACCATCGGCTTTCAAAGGAGTTCGGCGATCACTCCTTGTTCATTCGCAAAACGGCCTCGGGACTGGTGGTTTTAGCCGTATATGTGGATGATATTCTCCTTACAAGTGATGACCAAGATGGGGTGGACTTGACGAAGAAGCACCTCCGTCAGCACTTGGTCACGAAGGATATGGGCTCTCCAAAATACTTTTTGGGGATAGAAATCTCTCGGAAGCCTGACTCCTTGGTTCTCTCTCAACGGAAGTATGCCCTTGATCTTCTTCAAGAAGCAGGCTTGACAGGTGCCAAACCAGCTCATCTTCCCATGGCTGTTGGAGAGGACAAGACGTGGACGGATGAATCGCCTCCTCTATCTGATGTCACACGGTACAGACGTTTGGTAGGCAAACTCATCTATCTCACGGTGACTCGACCCGACATCGCCTACGCTGTAGGAAAGGTCAGTCAGTTTATGCAAGCTCCCAGGGAGTGTCATCTTCAGTCCGCCCTGAAGATTTTAGAGTATATCAAAGCAGCACCGGGCAGAGGGTTACTCTTCCAGAAGAATGGCCATCTGAGGGTTGAGGCCTACTCAGATTCCAGTTACGCAGATGACAAAGGCGATCGTAAATCCACGTCAGGTTTTTGTACCTTTGTTGGAGGTAATCTCGTAAGTTGGAAGAGCAAGAAACAGTCAGTTGTTTCCAGATCCAGTGCCGAAGCAGAATACCGGAGTATGACGTCAACTACGTGTGAGTTAAAATGGTTGCGGGCTCTCATGCTTGACCTGGGCGAGGTATATGATTGTCCTCTCCCTATGTTCTGTGACAACAAGGCTGCTATACACATATCCAGGAATCCGGTCTTCCATGAGAGAACGAAGCATATAGAGGTTGACTGTCACTTCATTCGGGAGGAGATTTTGAAGAAACAGATTTGTACTCCTTTTGTCACCTCTGACAAGGAGTTGGCAGATATCTTCACCAAGCCGGTTTCTACTTCCTTCTTCCGCATTTGTGACAAGCTGGGCATGATTGATATCTATGCTCCAGCTTGAGGGGGAGTGTTGAAGTATTAGACCGGGCGGCTTAGCGGTCTGTTCCAGCGGTTTGTTGACCGAGCGGTCTGGCGGTCTCTCTGGTGCCTGGAGACCGGGCGGTCTATCGGTCTACCTCTGCGGCCTGTTCTATCCTGCTGGAGTTGCCGAGCGGTTAGCCCATCTGTCTAACCGCGCGGCCTATGCGGTCTCCGTTGTTCTAGCCGCTCAGTACTGTAAATGTTTAGTCCCACATTGTTTGTATACTCTCTTTCTTATCTCCTCCATTCTATATAAGGGAGGCCATACCTTTGTAAATGATATCTTTTTTGGATAATAAAATTTCAATTATTCAAAAGTTTATTCGCTTGTCTTCTACTTTTCGCTTCTTTTCTCTACTTTCTAACATTCTTCCACATTTGTGACAAGCTGGGCATGATTGATATCTATGCTCCAGTTTGAGGGGGAGTGTTGAAGTGTTAGACCGGACTGCCTGGCGGTCTAGTCAGGCGGGTTATTGACTGCGCGGTCAAGCGGTTCCATTCCAGCAGGTTCGTGTTCTGACTGTTGCTGTTTGTAGTTCGAGCGGTCTGGCGGTCTCTCTCAGAAGTTTGGAGACTGGGCGGTCTAGCAGCCTCCTATTGCGGCATGTTCTCTTCCTGCTCGAGTTGCCGAGCGGTTAGCCCATTTGTTTAACCGCACGTCCTGTGCGGTCTCTTTATTTCTAGTCGCTCAGCCCTGTAAATTTTTTAGTCCCACATTGTTTGTTTGTACTCTCTCCTATCTCCTCCATTCTATAAAAGGGAGGTCATGCCTTTGTAAAGATTATCTTTTTTGGATAATAAAATTTCAATTATTCAAAACTTCTGTCTGTTTGTTAGCTGCATGTTCGCTACTTTTACAAATAGAGCATTCCAGACGACACAAGAAATTTATAGTGGTTCCCCTAAACTTGGGTACATCGACTCTTCTACCACCCTGGTAGGAATCCACTACAGGTTTTTGATCTGGTGCCCTGCCACCACAGGTTTTTGCTCAGGTGCCCTGTCACCACAAGATCTATTTTTTCAAGGGAGATCTAATAACCCTTTTGAGCTTTTGATCAGGTGCCCAAAAATCAAAATAATTCTTTTGATCAGGAGACTTAACAACCAAGGGGTTAACTTTTGGAGGGAGTTATAACCCTGTACACAGTTGGAAAAAGAAAGTGATGATGTTATTCTCTATCAACAGTCTAAGAGAAGACTAGTGGATTTGATCTCGTCAGAGCTCCCCTTGAGATGTTAAATAGTTCAGGAAGTTGAGAGCTTTGCACAGGGTGTAGGTCTTGATGAAGATCCTCAAAAACTTCTTGGACTGATGTTGAATAGTTATCCCTTTAAGTCTGAAACAGAAACTGAAAAAGACTAAAGATTTGTGTGTTGTTATTCTTCTCCAATTTCCTATAGAAGGCAATTCTTTTCTCTGTAAAACTTGTATTAGCTGCTCTGAAAAAAATCTCTTGTCAATCCTTCCTTCTACTGTCTTCTGTATCCTGAAGAGAAGAATTTTCCTCTTTTATATTCTGAAGGATTTCTGTCATTTGAAATTTGAATCCCGTAATTAATGCTGGAATCCTGGGACTTGAACGGCTGGAATTAGTCTTAAATGTGTTTCCTCAACTATCTTCAGTAAATAAGTCAAGTAATTACTTTGTGAAATCCATAATTGATGCTGCCAAGCACGACTATATTCTTGATAATATGAGCATTAATTATCAAAGAATTACTGCCTTAGAATAATCCAAATTGAAATCAAACTGAGAGAAAACACCAATCTGATACTAAGAGAAATCGTCGAACTCAGAATAGATTTCGTCGACCAGAACATCAAGTTCGTCGAGCTGAGAAATCGTCTTCGTTGAGCTAAGCTCTGAGAAAAGTTGATTTGAAAATAGACTGTCAAAACTGGGCTCCAAGTTCGTCGAACTGAGATAGCATTTCGGCGACCAGAGAACTTGAGAGAAGATGGAAGATCGTCGACCTGAGCTCCAAGTTCGTCGAGCTCAACTCAGAGTATGGACTCTGAGTTCGTCGATCTGCGATCGACGATCGTCGATGGATCGACGATCGTCGAGCTGAGTTCGAAGAACTTCGAACTGATTCTCTGAACTTTTAATGACTGTCATTCTTCTAAGTCTAGATCTCTGATTTCTTCTGAGGGCTGGATCAATATCTGTCTAACCAAGTCAAACTGACCTAGACCTTAAAACCTAATAGTGAACTTAGCCCAAATCCAAACTAGGGATCCAACAAGCGCCTCGGTCTCTCAAATAAGTGCAGCGTTTGAATGGGAGAATTACAACACTCTCCCGGTTCTTGGCTCGAACCGGGGACAAATATCTCTCGTTCTTCAAGATTCTCATAGGAGACAGGACCGCAGGGTTCCAGTGGACGGATGAGTGTCAAGACGCCTTTGAGGCTCTGAAGCAATACATGGCCTCTCCTCCGCTTCTGTCAAAACCTACTCCTGGAGAAACACTTTTTTTGTACCTCATCGTCAAACCCATGGTGCTAACCTCTGTGTTGGTAAAGTATGAATGGGGAATCTAGAACCCCGTCTACTACCTCAGCAAGATCCTCTTAGATGCGGAAACTCGGTATCCTGCTGCAGATAAGACAGCCCTAGCACTCATCTTCTCAGCCAAGAAGCTTCGTCCTTACTTCCAAGCCCATACAATCAAAGTGTTGACCAACATAGCTCTCAGCGTAATTCTCCAGAAACCAGAAGCGTCTGAACGATTGGTCAAGTGGGCGGTCGAGTTAGGCAAATTCGACATCCACTTTCTGTCATGCCCCGTCATCAAGTCACGGGTCGTGGAAGATTTTGTTGTTGAAAATACCCTACCAGTAGAGACAGAAAGCACGCAAGTCGCACCCGATCAACGATGGACTCTATATGTAGATGGGGCATCTGGGCTCGATGGCGCAGGAGCGGGACTGCTTCTCATAAGCCCAAAATTTATCACTTTGGAGCATGGGCTCCGATTGAAGTTCCCCGCCACCAACAACGTCGCTGAGTATAAAGCTTTAATTGCAAGACTAGAGCTCGCCATCGACTGTCGCGCCAGAGGATTGATAGTTCACTAAGATTCTCAGCTCATTGTATCCAAAATAGAGGGGGACTACGAAGAAAAAAGTGAGCAGTTAGCACAATATCTCTCACTTGTAAAGTCCCTCATGCTCAGGATACCACAGGTTCAAATCCATCACATCACCAGGGAACAGAATTCCCGGGCAGACGCCCTGTCAAAGTTAGCCATGTCACCTTCCCATTATCAGTCAAGGAGGCGCCTTCGTCGTCACAACAATGATAAAACCAGGACCATACAAGCTGCGAACCGCCGAAGGAAAGACTCTTCCCCACACTTGGAATGCACAGAACATACACTGATTTTATCAATGATTTCCTACTTTGTGTTTTTCGAATTGTGTAACACATTTCTTTTTAAAATACTCTATGATGTGTGCAGGCCGCAAGCCTAATCTCGCGCAAATTATTTTTATCTAAATATCGCATTGTGTTGTTGCAAATCTTGTCTATTCAAACAGTGAAGACGGCGCACTCACTCCTCGTAGGGGCCTGCCCGCTCACGGCAAAGCCGTGATTACAACCTGCGCAAACTAAGCCGCGAGCCCGACTCGCGAAAACTCCTCGTGGGGGCCTTCCCCCACATGGCAAAGCCGCGATTACAACCTGTGCAAACTAAGCCGTGAGCCCGACTCGTTCAAACTCCCCGTGGGGGTCTGTCCCCTCATGGCAAAGCCGCGATTACAACCCATGCAAACTAAGCCGCGAGCCTGACTCGTGCAAACTCCCAGTGGGGGCCTGCCCTTCTTACGGCAAAGCCGCGATTACAACCCGCACAAACTAAGCCGCGAGCCCGAATCGCGCAAACTTCCCGTGGTGGCCTGCCCCCTCACAGCAAAGCCGCGATTACAACCCGCGCAAACTAAGTCGCGAGCCCGACTCGTGCAAACTCCCCGTGGGGGCCTGCCCCCTCATGGCTAAGCCGCGATTACAACCCGCACAAACTAAGTCGCGAGCTTGACTCGTGTAAACTCCCCGTGGGGGCCTGCCCCCCTCACGGCAAAGCTACGAGCTAGAACTGTGCAATCAAAGTCGCGGGCTAAAACCATGCAAACTAAGTCGCAGGATAAAACCGTGCCAACTAATTCGCGGGCTAGAATCACGCAAACTAAGCTGCGGGCTTGAACTGTACAAACTAAGTCGCGGGCTAGAACCGTACAAACCAAACAGCGGGCTAAAACCGTGCAAACTAAGACGCAGACTAGAACCTGCAAACTAAGCCGCGGGCTAGAACCATGCAAACTAAGCCGCGGGCTGGAACCGGGCAAACTAAGCTTCGAGCTAGAACCGTACAAACTAAGTCCCATGAAGGAAATGTGCAAACAAATTTGTGAATCTAATTCATGCGAAATACTTCGCCCATACTCCTGCAAGCCAAACTCGCAAAAACAGCACTAAAAGGAGACAAAGGAAAAACAAAACAGCTAAGTGACATAAAAAATAACAATGTCATACAGATCAGCGCACAAGAGAACCCACTACAACTACTAAGAAAAAACAACACACGACACAAATAGCTGGAGTAAAAAATACAAAAAACATACAAATACAGAAATAGGAGGTCACTACTCATCAGCAGCATCGACATCAGAGCGCTCATCTTTAGAAACGTCATCAAAGATAAAGCCAGAGGTGTCACATCCTAGGAGCCGGCTGACAAATCAGAAGCCCTTCACCACTCCACGCTTGAGGGCCAACTCACGGGCATCTTCCACTTGAGGCTCCACCTCCTTGGACAAGATCACATATCGCACCTACCCTGCAATCAGACTACAGTCTCACATGTAGTCTAACGACTCCAAGTACTCTGCAAGTCCAGCGGCCTTCGGCTCCAACACGCGGATGTCAGAAGATAGCATCTCCACTTGGGCCCTCGCCGCCCGAAGCTGAGTCCCTAAGCTGGTGGTCTTTGAAAGTGCAGGTTAGATCTGATATACTCTAGAGGGGGGGGGGGGTGAATAGAGTATGGTGCTCACTAAAAACTTTTTACAACTTTTGTTGTATTCCTAAGTGAACAGGAAAGCAAATAAAATAGAGTAAGCACAGCAACTATCTAAACACAGATCAACACAGAACAATCACAGAGCACAGCCAGAAAACAGAAGAAAAGAGCAACCATACGACACAAGAATTTTATAGTGGTTCCCCAACCTGGGTACATCCACTCTTCTACCACCCTGGTAGGAATCCACTCAGGTTTTTGATCAGGTGCCTGACACCAATGGGCTTTTGTTCAGGTGCTCAAAAACTAAACCTCAAGTCTTTTGGGAGGAGACTTGCAACCAGAATAATTTTCAAGGGATTTAAAACCCTGTACAGGAATTGGAAAGAGGGTGATAGTGTCTTCTCTGTCAACAATCAGGGAGAAGACTTGTGGATTGATTGTAGCAGATCTTGCTCCCCCTGAAATCTTGAATTGGTCAGGAAAACTGGAGCACTGCTTCAGGGTGATAGGTCTTCAATGACCTAGAATGCCTGGACCAGAACTACTTCAGGAATTTCTTTTGACAGATAAAGCTTTGTTGTCCTTTGAAGTTGTCCTGACAATTGAGAGAAGAAGACTCTTGATTGAATTTGATTGTTCTTCTTCTTCCTCTTGAAAATGTTCTCTGGTCAAGGCTGATTGCAGTCAAGAACTTTTGATTTGAGAATGATTTTTCTTCTCAGAGTGTCTATCTGATTGTGTGTATTGCTTGCTGTGTTGTGATTCTGTTCCTCTATCACTGCTTGATCCTTTTTTCTCTTACTGTGTATCTTTTTCTGACTGAGGAACATTCAAACTTTTGAATGTCGAGTAGTAATTACAGTCGGCTTTGGAAAGAAGCGACAATCAATAATTTCCATAACTGTCCCATGGAAAAATGGCATGTAATCATCCATAGTCAATGCACATTCTAACGGTAACATTCCGAGAAGATTTGGCATTAAATGTTCAGGAATCAGCGCCAAGAAACGGGACGGGAAACTTAGAGAAAACCTAGTCTGCATTCGTCGAACGAAGAACACAATTCGTCGAGCTGCACTTGTGTTCATCGAGCTGAGCTTGAGTTCGTCGAGCTGAGCTTAAGAGAGTTTGTCGACCAGACAATCTTCATTCGTCAAACAGATAGTCTTCATTCGTCAAACTGAGAATCAAATTCGTCGAGTTGAGAATAAAATTCGTCGAGTTGAGAAAAGTTTTGGACTTAGGCAAAATATTCTGCATCTGCTGAAATGCTGTGTCGACATAAGTTGGTGTCGACAGATTGATATAGGTGTCGACACAAATCCTCTGGTGTCGACATAAACTGGTGTTGACTGAAATTGTCTGGTGTCGACACAAATCCTCTGGTGTCGACTTAAGCTGGTGTCGACACAAATTGTCTAGTGTCGACACAAATCCTCTGGTGTCGACTTAAGCTGGTGTCGACACAAATTGTCTGGTGTCGACACAAACCCTAAGTGTCGACACAAATTGTCTGAGTCCAGAAATCGTCGAGCAGAGTACAACATTCGTCGACCTGAGAAGCTGACTTCGTCGACCTGAGAAATTGACAACTTGAGGTCCAAGTTCGTCGAGCTCAGAATATAATTCGTCGACCGAAGCTTGAAGCTGGACTTAGAAAAAAATTGAAGTTCTCCTGACTTTGGCTTGATGTAGAAACTGAGTCTTCGTCGAACAGAGAACACAGATCGTCGAGCTCAGCACTAAGAATTGTCTCACGATCGTCGAGCGCAGAACTCCTTTCGTCGAGTGGAGTTCGACGAACGTCGAACTCACTTTACTTGGTCTTGAAAACTTGTTAGACTGGAGTCTCTGATGGTCTTGTTGAAAGCTGGTCCATCTGAAGTTGAGCCTAAGAACTTGACCTAGACTCTAGGACACAACTTGACCATGACTATACATGATGGGTCACATCCTAAGTCAGTGAACCTAGCCGAAATTAACTAGGGATCCAACAATCTCCCCATATTTGGGTGAGGTCACTAACAGAGACTCAAATCAGAAAAACAAAGCAAGAAAAGAGATATATCTGGCAGAGAATTATAACACATGCAACAGATATATATATACACAGCTTTGTTTAAACAAATAGCATGGTTTGAAAAATAGAAACAGACAGAAAATGAAGTAACACAAAAAGATTACTTCTTTGGCTTCTTCTGCAGAGGTTTGTCTTCTGTTTTCTTTTCTCCGAGCTTCTGGAAGATGATTTCTCTCTTTGGATCTCGAGCTTGAGTTATTGTCATAGTCATGTCAGCTGCCCCAATAATATTCAATGAAGTTGCTCTGGGGACAACTGCTTCTGGATGAAGTTTCATATAGGAATCAACATTAAACAATTTATTTCCTTTGTCAAATATTTTCATCTCTTCTTTTCTATACTTTGACATGGTTTTAAGTCCTGATGTATCTTTGCCTTCAGCCTTGGCTTTATTTATCAAAGATAGTCCAATCAAATCCTAGTATCTAGCCATTCTTGCTGTATTTGCAATTTCAGGATCTTCAAAAGGGATTGGAGGAGAGAGAGGTCTCTTTGGACTTTCAGCTTTTTGAACTTTAGAACTTTGTTGCTGCTGCTGCTTATGCTGTTGACTTTGACTTCCTGAGGAGGATGGCCTCTGCTGGCTACTTCCAGAAGATCTCCCTGACTGCCTCTGATAAGTTTGCATTGGGGCAGATCTCTGGGAGCTAGAGCCACTGGCACCAGCTGCTGGAGGAGGAGGAGGAGGAGGATCCTTCCTGTATCTGTGCACTGGAGGAGGGGAATATCTCCTGCTTCTCTTTCTATCTTTTTGTTGGTTTTTGGAGAGCCACATCCATGCAGGCATTTCCTTATATGGAGTTACATTGTGCAGGATGTAGTAAGGGATGTCAGCATTGGGATTAGGCTTTGGAGCTAGAGGAGGAGGAGCCTTCCTTTTCTTTGAAAGCATCTTCTTTTTCTTAGTAGCAGCATCTTCATCTGAGTCATCATCATCATCTTCTTCAGAATCAGAACCTTGAGGGATGTCATAAAGAGCATCCAAAGCTTTCAAAGCTTTATCATAAATAACTGCCTTTGCTGGAGAAGGGGCAGAAGGTTCAGGCACTGGAATATCAGCAATAAGAGAGGAGGGAGCTGCACAGGAAATAAAAACAATAGGGACAGAGCTTTCAGCTGTTGTCCTGTTTTCTTCTTCTATGTCAGCTAGAATAAGCTCATCCAAATATGGCAAGGGAGAGTCATCCATAACAAAATCTGGTGCTGAAACTAGCACTGAAGTATCTTCTGGAATGACCTCTGGGCTAGAAGCTGAGATGGAGGCTAAAGCTGAGAGAGCAAAATTGTCACAGAGTTGCTTAGCAACTGCTGGACTAGCTGGAGAGGTATAAGGTACAATAGCCAAACTTGGCTTAGAAAAATCTGTTGGAAAGAATTACATATGTGCAGTATCAAAATTACTCAACAAAACAGATAAATTAACTGTGGGATTTAACTGGAAATCACCAACAGATTTTATTTCCTCAACTGACTCATCTAGATCATTGTCAGTATCCATAAAATGAATTAACTCAATCATTTCAGAATCAAAAGCTGCCAAAATTGTTGTATCCTCATCTGAATCTGCATCGGCTGGAGAGAGAACTGCTGTTGTGACTGCTGCTGCTGCTGTATCTACATCTGTTGCAACTTCATCACTGAGCATCTCCCCCTGCCTGGGTTCAGGAATACCTGGATCCAGGCCCCTGAATGAAGAGGGGGCAGCAGATAGGATAGAGATCTGGGCAGATAAGGAATTGATGGAGGTCACAAGAGGTGTAATGGCCTCTTGGATGAGAGATTTGATGAGAGGAGGAGGAATAATAGATGGAGTGGGGGCATCTGGCATGATTGTGTCTGAGGGTATGATGTAAGATGGAATGATGGATAAGTGTGGGGGTAGAGGAGACTGAGGAGGTGTAGGAATTTGTGAATGAGGTGAAGCTGGAGGAGTGGGTTGATGATTAACTTGCAGAGGGAAAGATGGAGGTGGAGAGAGATTTGGATGTGGAGATGGAATGTTTGTAATGTCAAGTGGTGGAGATGAAGGAAGGGTAGGCACATGAGGAGGCTTCTTTGGAGGAAGGGGTGCTGGAAGAGATGATTGAGATGTAGGGACCTCTTCAGCAGGGAGGGGAGTGGCCTTTACAGCCCTTGTGCTCTCAGAAGGTGGAATGGAAGAGGAAGAACCCTTGGAGGGTTTGGGATAGTCCTCTCCCACCTGCCAAACAGAGCGCATGTGAGGCGCTTGCTGACATTTATGAAGATGGTCCGGGAGACCATACATTCAGCAGCCTTCTATTGAAGAAAAATTCCCAAAATTCTGCCAAAGCAGACTTCCTTCTTGATGTTCTTTTTTCCTTATCAATTCAAAGAGGATTGCGCCCCAGTTGACACGTCTCTTATTCACCATGGCGCACATAACCAGAAATTGGTGCCGAGTTATATAGTCATGCGCTGAGTGCTTTCCCATTAGCACTTTCCCTACAATGTCTGCCAGAAATTGGTACGCGGCAGACAGTTGCTTCTTCAGCAGTTTGTTAGGGTTGCTACCTGAAAAACCCATTAGCTTCAACATATCATTGTATTCCTCAGAATCCATTTCCATATTATCTTCTCCGTTTACTAATCCAAATATCTCAGAAAGAACCGCGGGAGACAACGAAACAGCAGTACTCCCTATATTGCCGGTCAAAACATCTTCTTCAGAAATTGTAGATGTATAAACCCATTCTCTTATTTCAGTTCCATGTAGTTTAATGCGTCTGGTCATGAAATCCTTTAGATTCAGTTCTTCCAGTAATTCCAAGATATACATAAAGATGGGGTCAGAATGTTGAAAAGACTCAAAATCCATGTCGAATCCAGTATCAAACTTCATCGCAACCAAAGCTCCTGTGGGAATCGCCATTGATGACCTGCAAGAAAAACACAGAGAAACGGCGATCAAGAGCAAAGGAACTGAAAGCGCGGGACGGAGGTCGAAGAAAACCTAGATATAAGATTTTCAGAATATGAATCGACAAACTCCGTTCCACGAAAAAGAGAAATTCTTCGAATTGAGCTCGACGAAATAAACTGTAGACAGATAATTCGTCGATCTCATCCAGAAGAATCGAACACAGTTCGTCGAACTCCGTTCGACGAAATGTCTTCCGAAGCAAAGTTCGTCGATCTCCTGGTCGACAAAAATTATTTCCACACACAGAGAATTCGTCGATCTCCGTTCGACGAGAATCTCTCAAACTTTCCCTAATTCGTCGAACTCCGTTCGACGAACTCGGAAAATTCATCGAATGCAGACAAAAAATAGGTCAACTCTTCTCCATTAATCATTCCCAATTGATTTATAAAGAACAGATGGGTTTTCTCATCCAATGGCTTGGTGAAAATGTCTGCTCTCTGTAGATCAGTAGGAATATGGATCAAGTTAATCTTCTTTTTGTTCACATTATCTCTAATGAAATGATGTCTTATTTCAATATGTTTAGTCCTAGAATGGTGAACTGGATTCTGTGCTATAGCAATAGCACTAGTATTATCACAAAATAGAGTTGAATTATTTAAGTTGACACCATAGTCTAAGAGTTGGTTTTGTATCCATAACATCTGTGAACAGCAGCTTCCAGCAGCCATATATTCTGCTTCTGTAGTTGATGTGGACACAGATGTCTGCTTTTTACAAAACCAGGAGACAAGTCTCATACCAAGGAACTGGCAAGTTCCAGAGGTACTTTTCTATCCACTCTACATCCAGCATAGTCAGCATCTGAGTATCCAGTTAACTCAAACTCTGACTCTGCAGGATACCAGAGTCCTAGACTAGGGCAACTCTTTATATATCTCAAAATTCTTTTTAGGAAAATAAGGTGAGATTCTTTAGGATTCACTTGAAACCTAGCACAAAGCCATGTGGCAAACATTATATCAAGTCTGCTAGCTATTAGGTATAATAGGGATCCAACAATTGCCCTATAATTTTTCTGATCCATAGGTTTCCCTGCTGCATCAGAATCCACAACAGCATTTGTAGCCATAGGGGTTTTCATCCCTGAAGCATCACCCATCCCAAACTTTTTGATAAGCTCTTTAGCATACTTAGCTTGGGAGAGGAAGATACCATCTGGGAGTTGCTTCACTTGGATACCAAGGAAGTAGGAAAGCTCACCCATGCTACTCATCTCAAATTTAGAATGCATGAGGTCAGCAAACCTCTTGCACAATTTGGGATCAGTAGACCCAAAAATAATGTCATCCACATATATTTGTACTAACAATATTTGGTCCTTATGATGTCTAGTGAAAAGTGTTTTATTTATGGTTCCTCTTGTAAATTTATGCTCTGAAAGAAAGCTTGCTAGGGTCTCATACCAAGCTCTTGGAGCTTGCTTTAAACCATAGAGAGCTTTATGCAATTTACAAACAAAAGAGGGTTGAGTTGGAGAGATAAAACCTGGAGGTTGTTCTACATAAACCTCTTCTTGAAGTACTCCATTTAGAAATGCACTCTTGACATCCATTTGGTAGACCTTGAATCTCTTGTGAGCTACATAGGCAAGGAATATCCTAATTGCCTCTAACCTTGCAATAGGGGCAAAAGTTTGGTCATAGTCTATTCCTTCCTCTTATCTGTAGCCTTGAGCAACAAGCCTAGCCTTGTTCCTCACTATGTAGCCTTGAGCATCCAACTTGTTCCTGTAGACCCATTTGGTTCCAATAACTGGGTAGTTATGTCTGGGAACCAAATCCCAAACTCTACATCTCTCAAACTGATTTAGTTCCTCTTGCATTGCAATGATCTAGTGGGGATCTTGCTCAGCTTCATGGATGGTGAGAGGTTCAATTTGAGAGAGAAAACAAGCATGCATCAAGTCTTGGTTGAGTTGATGCCTTGTCTGTACACCTGCTGAAATGTCTCCAATCACTTGAGATCTGGGGTGATCTCTAAGTATGACAAGATCAGTTGGTGGAGTTGGTTGAACAACAGCTTCTGTAATTAATTCCTCTTAGGGAATGGTACTAGCTGTTGAGGGAAGTTCAGCCACTTCCTCTTCAATTTCTTCTTCACTTTCTTCAGCAACCTGTGGAGTAGGATTGTTTGATACCTCTTGGGTAAGGTTCAATCCATCCATAAACTCACACAGTGGTGGAACCTGCAAAGAGCTTATGGTAGAAATCGCTTTCTCCTTGTATGACATGTTAGCCTCATCAAAAGATATATGAATAGATTCTTCAATTTTAAGAGTTGATTTATTGAACAACCTATAAGCCTTGCTTACTTGGAAATATCCTAGAAAAATCCCTTCTTCAGCCTTGGCCTCAAACTTTCTAATGTATCTCTTGTTATTTGTGTGATTGTAACAAATGCAACCAAAAACTTTAAGATATGTGATTTTAGGTTTCTTCCCTTTAAGTAATTCATAGGGGGTCTTGTTCTTCAGTTTATGTATAAGGCTTCTATTCAAGACATAATTAGCAGTGTTTACAGCTTCTGCCCAAAAGGATAGAGGCATGTAAGCATCTGCCAATAATGTGCCTGCAGATTCAATGAGTGTCCTATTTTTTCTTTCAGTAACCCCATTTTGTTGGGGAGTTCTAGGAGCTGAGAAGCACTGCCTGATACCTTCCTTCTCACAGAACTCATGCATAAGAAGAGACTCAAACTCTGTGCCATGATCACTTCTGATCAATGCAACATGAGTAGAGAACTCAATCTATATGGTCCTGAGAAAATCTGTAAGAACCTTGAATGTATCTGACTTAGCTCTCAAAAAGGCTACCCAACTGAATCTAGAGAAGTCATCAACAATCACTAAAGTATAAGACTTCCCTCCTAGGCTTTGTACTGCAATGAGTCCAAATAGATCCACATGAAGCAAGTACAATATCCTTGGTGAATCACTTTTATTAATGGATTTAAAGCTAGTTTTGGTTTGCTTGCCTAATTGACAAGCCCTGCATAGGCTTTCCTTCTTGTAGGGGCCAGAAGCTAAGCCTCTAACAAGGTTGTCTTTAGATAACCTAGATATATTCTTAAGGTTTACATGTCCTAATCTTTTATGTCATAGCTCATTTTGATTACTAGTAACATTCAGTAAGCATATATCAGTTGTGGCAGAAATAAAACCTACTAAATATATGTTACCTTGTCTAAGTCCAATTAAAACAGTTGTGTTTGTACTATCAATAATAGAACAGGAAGTAGAGTTAAAATGTACCTGATAACCTTCATCACATAATTGACTTATGGATATAAGGTTATGTTTAAGTCCTCTTACATAAGTTACTTTCCTGAAGGTCACTGCTCCAATCTTCACTGTCCCATATCCTTCTGATTGACCACTGTTGGAATCTCCAAAAATCACCTTTGGTCCTAGCTTGGGCTTGTAGTTGGATAAATTGCCCTTGCTGTCTGTCATATGTTTGGAGCAACCACTGTCCAAGTACTAGGTCTGACTCACCCTTGGACAGCTCTTCACCTGTACCTGCAAAGAAAAACAAAACTCAATTGTTCTTGACCCAGGTTACCTTGGGTCCTTGATTTGGTTGGAATGAAAAACTAGATATAACTGATAAAGCAGGTTGTGATTTATACCCAAAGGGGTGATATCTCCTAGGTGGAATTACCCAATCAGCTACTGGATTAAAAGTCTTATTAGTTGGCTTAAGATTTCTGTAAGAGAAATGATTTGAGTTTGGTATTTCTGGGTTCGACGAATTGTTGTAAGTTCGTCGACCAGAGTTCGACGAATAGGGTTGAGATCGTCGATCTCTGCTCAGAGAATGACAATAGTCATTGTCTGCGCCCCAAGTTCGTCGACCTCTGCTCGACGAACCATACACAGTTCGTCGATCACAGTTAGACGAATTATTATATCTGAAGTTTGCGTTCAGTATTCGTTGTTCTGGGTTCGACGAACTGGCCACATTTCGTCGATCTGCGTTCGACGAATGCTGCTGAACTTTGTTTTTATTTGTTGTTTTCAGATTTTTGTTCCTCTTGTCTATAGGTTTAGGAGTGTTTTTAGACAATGATTTGTTCATAATCTTTTCCTTTCCCTTAGCAGAGATAAATTTGATGGGAGTTGAAAGAATATTTTTCTTTATTATGGGGGGTAAACTTGATGAAGAACCCAAGCTCAGCTTGCCATTTAATCTGGCATTCACTGTGCTTGTGATGTCCATCAGCTTGAGGCTTCTCCCATTGAGAGATTGCTCAAGTTGTTTGGCCTCACATAATTCAGATTTTAATTTAATTATTTGTTCATTTGCTAGGGTTAATTGGTCTGTTAGCTTAATGTTTTCTGAATTAACTGATTCTAGACTTCCTAATCTCTCTCTAAGAGTTTTTATTTCTTTTTCTGAGTTGATTAAGTCTAAGCACATTGTTTTGAATTCAGTTTTAAATAAATCAGAACTAAAGTCAAAGCTAGAAATAACCTGATCTGCCTCTGAGTCTGAGGCAGCTTCATCTTCTGATTCTTCTTCTGATCCAGAATTGCTCCTGGAGGCATCAATTGCCATAAGGCACACCTCCTTGGATCTGGCTTCTTCCTCTTCTTCACTTGAACTGGAAGAGGATGTTTCTTCTTCAGTGTCACTCCAAGTCTCAGCAACAAATCCCTTGTCTTTCTTTTTATATTTGCTGGAAGTGGGTCTACTGCTATGTCTTCTCCTGGAGTCCTTTTATCTGCTCTTATCCTTCTTCTGGTTTTTTGGACATTCTGAAATGTAGTGTCCAGGTTTTCTGCACCCAAAGCACACCACCTCCTTGGTTGGTGTCTTGTCAAACTTGGGATTATCATCCTGTCTGGATGATTTCCTTCTGAAATCCTTCCTTGCCATCTTGTAGAACCTTTTGGCAAAGAGGCTCATGAGCTCTTCATTGGAAGTTGATGTCTCACTTTCTTCAGGTGCTTTGAAGGCTATGTTGTGCTCCTTTCTAACTGGAGTTGTTGCCTTCTGTTCTGCTGCTTCTCTTGCTTTGATCAGCTGCTCATAGGATTTCAATTTGCCTAACAGAGACTCAGTTGATATCTCATTGAGGCTTTTGGCTTCTTTGATTGGCCAGATTCTGGAATCCCAAGAGCTAGGGAGGCACATCAGAATCTTATCATTAACCTCTGTCAAGATGATGTCCTTATCTAGAGTTTTGAGCTCATTGATGATTGTGCTCAGCCTGTTGTACATGTCTGCCACTAACTCATTCTCATCCTTTTTAAAGTTCTCATACATGGATATGAGATTGGATCTTCTGTCCTTTCTTTCATCTGCAGAGTCAGCTACCATTTGGTTGAGGGAGTCCCAAATGGCCATGGCTGAGGTACACTCAGCCACCTTCTGGAATATGTCATCTGACATAGTCTGGGCTAAGATATTCATTGTCTTAGTATCTGCCATCTTGGCTTTCTTGTATGCATCATTATTTTCTGGAGGAGACACTACAGTCATGTTGGTAGAAGTGCTGGTAAGAGCTGCAGGTGCTGGAGGTACACCTGTCAGAATAACAGAAAAGATATCTTCATCAATAGAGTTCATGTATAATCTGATTCTTGCCTTCCAGATGGAAAACTTGTTGAGATTGCACACTGGAGGTCTGATGCTTGCATAGTCTTTGTTTTGGGCCATGTCTGTGAAGAAATAAGTCTAATAACAAAAGCAAACAAGCAGATCTAACAAGAGGGATCTTTATGGTTCAGGTGTTAGCCTGTGCAACCACTAAGGTGTGGTATTTTAACTAACCTCATTTTGATACCAATTAAAAGTGCAGGTTAGATCTGATATACTCTAGAGGGGGGGGTGAATAGAGTATGGTGCTCACTAAAAACTTTTTACAACTTTTGTTGTATTCCTAAGTGAGCAGGGAAACAAATAAAATAGAGTAAGCACAGAAACTATCTAAACACAGATCAACACAGAACAATCACAGAGCACAGCCAGAAAACAGAAGAAAAGAGCAACCAGACGACACAAGAATTTTATAGTGGTTCCCCAACCTGGGTACATCCACTCTTCTACCACCCTGGTAGGAATCCACTCAGGTTTTTGATCAGGTGCCTGACACCAATGAGCTTTTGTTCAGGTGCTCAAAAACCAAACCTCAAGTCTTTTGGGAGGAGACTTGCAACCAGAATAATTTTGAAGGGATTTAAAACCCTGTACAAGAATTGGAAAGAGGGTGATAGTGTCTTCTCTGTCAACAATCAGAGAGAAGACTTGTGGATTGATTGTAGCAGATCTTGCTCCCCCTGAGATCTTGAATTACTCAGGAAAGCTGGAGCACTGCTTCAGGGTGATAGGTCTTCAATGACCTAGAATGCCTGGACCAGAACTGCTTCAGGAATTTCTTTTGACAGATAAAGTTTTGTTGTCCTTTGAAGTTGTCCTGAGAATTGAGAGAAGAAGACTCTTGATTGAATTTGATTGTTCTTCTTCTTCCTCTTGAAAATGTTCTCTGGTCAAGGCTGATTGCAGTCAAGAACTTTTGATTTGAGAATGATTGTTCTTCTTAGAGTGTCTGTCTGATTGTGTGTATTGCTTGCTGTGTTGTGATTATGTTCCTCTATCACTGCTTGATCCTTTTTTCTCTTACTGTGTATCTTCTTCTGACTGAGGAACATTCAAACTTTTGAATGTCGAGCAGTAATTGCAGTCGGCTTTGGAAAGAAGCGACAATCAATAATTTTCATAACTGTCCCATGGAAAAACGGCATGTAATTGTCCATAGTCAATGCGCGTTCTAACGGTAACATTCCGAGAAGATCTGGCATTAAATGTTCAGGAATCAACGCCAAGAAACGGGACGGGAAACTTATAGAAAACCTAGTCTGCATTCGTCGAACGAAGAACACAATTCGTCGAGCTGCACTTGTGTTCGTCGAGCTGAGCTTGAGTTCGTCGAGCTAAGCTTAAGAGAGTTCGTCGACCAGACAATCTTCATTCGTCAAACAGATAGTCTTTATTCGTCGAGCTGAGAATCAAATTCGTCGAGTTGAGAATAAAATTCGTCTAGTTGAGAAAAGTTCTGGACTTAGGCAAAATATTCTACATCTGTTGAAATGTTGTGTCGACATAAGTTGGTGTCGACAGATTGATCTTGGTGTCGACACAAATCCTCTGGTGTCGACATAAGCTGGTGTTGACTGAAATTGTCTGGTGTCGACACAAATCCTCTGGTGTCGACTTAAGCTGGTGTCGACACAAATTGTCTGGTATCGACACAAATCCTCTGGTGTCGACTTAAGCTGGTGTCGACACAAATTGTCTGGTGTCGACACAAACCCTAAGTGTCGACACAAATTGTCTGAGTCCAGAAATTATCGAGTAGAGTACAGCATTCGTCGACCTGAGAAGCTGACTTCGTCGACCTGAGAAATTGACAACTTGAGGTCCAAGTTCGTCGAGCTCAGAATATAATTCGTCGACCGAAGCTTGAAGCTGTACTTAGAAAAAATTTGAAGTTCTCCTGACTTTGGCATGATGTAGAAACTGAGTCTTCGTCGAACAGAGAACACAGATCGTCGAGCTCAGCACTAAGAATTGTCTCACGATCGTCGAGCGCAGAACTCCTTTCTTCGAGCGGAGTTCGACGAACGTCGAACTCACTTTACTTGGTCTTGAAAACTTGTTAGACTGGAGTCCCTGATGGTCTTGTTGAAAGCTGGTCCATCTGGAGTTGAGCCTAAGGAATTGACCTAGACTCTAGGACACAACTTGACCCTGGCTAGACATGATGGGTCACATCCTAAGTCAGTGAACCTAGCCCAAATCAACTAGGGATCCAACAGTCTCCTCCTGGGAATGCTTCAACATCTGGGTGGTCCTCTCCACTAGTGCTTTCTCTACCTCCAATGCCACGCATGTATTCTCCAACTTGGACTTCATCCCAGACCCTATTCGTTGGAATCATGAAACACCACAGTCATGATCCTCCATCGTGAAGGCAAGTGAGCTCGTCGTCAACCGGAGCTTCTCCTCAAGGGACAAATACCCATCCTTCAGGCTCACGTAGTGGTCGTTCCAAGTAACGATAGTCCAGCCCTGAGTATCAACCTACACAAAGGAAAAAAGGAGAATTAGCCTCGCAAGATGGAAAGTGAAAATTTCACACAAACAAGAGTACTTACCATGCCGCCGCCAGACGCCGTCTCTGCAGAAGGAACCTGAAGAGTTGGGCGCTCAAGCACCTAAACCTCAGGGGTTGTATCATCTCGAGCAACTAGAGGAACTGTAACATACCTCAAACTACTAGACCCCTATGAGTGGTTTTGTCATGACTAGGTCATGACAAAACTCTAAGAAGCACAAAAGGCCAAGTGAACCAAAGCATAAAGGTGGAAGTCACCCTGGTGTGCCTATAGCACAACCTCATCTCCAAACCTAGGGTTTGACTTTAGGGCTTCAACTTAACTCCAGGACCCCACCACAACACCCCTAACCCCCTTAGGAGTTCCATAGGGTCACTAAGGACCCATTGGGGTCAATCAAGTGGTCAAGTTGACTAAAGTCCACCCTAACCCTACATGGGTTAAACTAACCAACAAAGGGTCAATTGACTTTTCCTTAGCCAAATTGACACCACCTAGACCTTCCTAACCCTTAAGGAGATCAATGGGTCACCAAGGACCCATTGGGGTCAACTAAAGTGGTTAAGTTGACCAAAGTCAACTCTAGCCCTAAAATGTCAAAGTGCCCAATTAAGGGTCAAGTGGCCTCCAAGGTTCCAAACCAACACTACCCAACCCCTCCTAGACCTTAGGAGAGTCCAATGGGTCACCAAGAACTCATTGGGGTCAACCCAAAAGGTCAATTTGACTAAAGTCAACTCAACCCCAGTTTAGGTCAAATCAACTCAAGTTGACCTAACTAAGCACAATCCATTTGGGCTAAGCCCAACTTGAGTGGCCCACTAACTCTAGGGGGCTGATATTTATTTAAATACCACTTAAATTTCTGGAAAAAGTGACTAGGAGAGAAAAAGCTCCATCTTCCCCTTTAATGGAGGAGAGATAAACAAAGGTCATTCATGGCCAAGGGCCTCTCTATTCATCTTCAATGTTGGATTCAACTCCCCTGGGGGAGAGGAGAAGTTTCCAGTCATTTCCCGACCTAGTTGAGCCTAGGTTTACCCCCCCCCCCCCCCCCCCCCCCAAGCCATGGCCGAAAAGAGCGCTCATGGCCATTAATGATCCTTGGTGCATTGGCCCTTCCCCTCCCCAACTGAGGCTTTAAACACCTTTAAAGGACTCAAAGGAGTCGTTTACTCCCCTTGCCAGAAGAATTCGTGCCCTTTGGTGTAGAAGTTGCAGATCACCCGACAGTACCACAACCGGCAATGGCGTCCCGTCGATCGGCAAGGCTTCAGTCCTCCCAAAAGGTCGATATCTCCTCCTCTCCCTCTGTGTTAGCCTCTTAGATCGACTCGGGGTGATATCAGCTCAATGGAGCCCGATCCAGTGAGATATCTTGGAGAATTTCCCTAAGAAAGTGTGGTGGTGGGATCGCTGAAAACGGCCTCTCCGGCGACCATGCCGCCGCCCAGCGGTAGCCCCACCTCAACGGAGGTGGTGGTGGGGGTGGCTGTCCAGGGAGGTGGTCAAGTGGCAGGAAATCCACTGCCAAAGGTGCTCCAGGATGGAAGAATCGAGACCATCGACTCAAGATTGAAGACAAACAGATTCTGTCCAAGGCGCGTCAAGATTTGTGCTGGATTTTTTATATTAATATCATTTTAAATTGTTATACGTCACATTTTATACAGTGCTTTAAATTAAATATTAAAATTTCCTAGAACCACCTGATGGAGAAATGGTCAACATCAAAATTGTAGCCCCTAAGGTCTAGTTTATTTTAAAATTAATTTCAACCCATTTGGGTCAGTGGTCTGACCACAACACTCAAAATGGTGAAGTCTATACCTTCTATACCTGGGGTTAACCGGAGATTAAATTGAGTGCCCCATTAATCCATTCCAAATGACTTGAAATTTGGAGGGGGGGTCACTATTATCTATACCTCTAACATATCCAAAAATAGTAATTTTGGGAGAAAATTTTCCTATTGTTTTTGAAACATTTAATAATCCATGTATAGGTTAATTAGAGGGTCTAATTACCTCATATGTCCCCAATATTTTGGTGGCTAACTTTTAGAGTCATGATAAAACACTGGTAAAAATCTTAAACCATTTGGGATTGATTTGAGTAGGTATTGGAGAGACCAAACTTTGGTCCCTTATGGGTAAATTAGGGAAAAGGTTGTTTGATGGTTAGAGTGTCTGACTCCCATCCAAAGGAGATGAAATCTTGGCCAGTGTCTCAAGATCATTTATAACACCCCCACAAGGTATTTCAGTGGTGATGGGGGTGGGTTGGGGTGGATGAAAGATAATCCTATGGGTATATAAACACCTAGGGGGTGAATAGGTGTCTTTTTAAAATACTCTAGCAGATTTTAATCACTTAACTATTTCAGCAGTTACAAAATCCATATCACAGCACAATCAAAAGCAATCCACAACACACAGTACATAAAGATTTATAGTGGTTCCCCTATCTAGGGTACATCCACTTTCTCCCTTCTTCCTCACTAGCAATGTGATAAGTAAGGTTATAGCTTCTTCTCTTTAACTCAGATCCAAGGATCCTACAGTCTCATTTTCTGTTAAGAAACCTACACTCAGACCAAAAGGTCCTACCTTAGAGATTCTCCCAATCTCCTACCTCAGGTCCATCAAGAACCCAACCCCAGCCTTTATAAATCAAGCTTATAACTCAGTGATTCACCAAAAACCACCTACCTCAGGTCCCTCAAGAACCCTACCCCAGCCTTTATAGATTAGGCTTACAACTTAGAGATACGATCTCCTACCTACTCAGATTTCAAGGAGATCTTACAAAAATAAAGAGGTAAAAATGATATAATCAATAATCTTCAGAAGACAGAATTTTTATAATCTGACTTATCTGTTAGCACAGATTCTTAAAATCAACAGCAATGGATTACTTCTTGATAAATTGACTTGCTGATAAGTTACTTCTCTGGATTTATAATCTTCTTGATGTTGATCGGCTTGATTTGCTAGAAGAGATTATAGATCAGATCCACCTTAATCATCAAATCAACTTGGTGAAAGGAATTGGAGATTTTCTTAAAAACCTTCGTCTTCTTCCTCCTCAAGATTAGAATAAGAATGAGAATTTATGTTTTTACTTGATCGATTCTGTCTTTATCTGTTAATGTAGACCACCCCTCTATTTATAGCCTTCATGGATGGGTAGTTACTGAATGATGACATCAGCATCTGACAATATACTTCAAATCCCCCCTTTGACAGTTTCTGTCAAAATATCTTATTCTTGTACCTTATGTGACAGTTCTGACCCATCTTTACACTTCTGTGTTGACTCTACACATTTTCTGAAACATAAGTGTCGAGATGTGCAAAGTGTCTTGAAACTTGTGTTGAGTCATCTTAGCAGTCTTGACACAATTCT
This sequence comes from Platanthera guangdongensis, assembly GCA_039583875.1. Taxonomy (NCBI): domain Eukaryota; kingdom Viridiplantae; phylum Streptophyta; class Magnoliopsida; order Asparagales; family Orchidaceae; genus Platanthera; species Platanthera guangdongensis. The sequence goes on along the minus strand of CM077151.1, from coordinate 75,702,138 downwards.
ACTCGCAAGAATTTTTATTTGTAACTTGAAAGTGTCGAGACGATTGACTTGTCTCAACACAAGCTTTGTCTGTGTCGACATCTTTTAATTCTTCCTTATGCCGAGACTGTTGGATTGTCTCGACACAACTTTCTGCCAGATGTCGGGAAGTTTGTACTTTAATTCTTCATTGTGTCATGATAGTTAATTTATCTCGACATAATTTTACTTAATGAAATTTCCTTCCTTCTTTGTGTCAAGTAAGCTGACATAGTCTTCAAGTTGTGAGATAACTGGATTGTCTCGACACAACTATCTTGAATCGTCTCTGTGTCGAGATAACTGACTTGTCCCGACACAGCTGTCTGCAAAGGTGTCGACACAGTTGGAAGTGTGTCGACACTTTTGTACTTAGCCATTTTTCTGCATTGCAATTTGCTGAATGTAGACTGTGCTGACTTCATTCAGCACTTTACTGACTCCACTCGACGCTTTTGGTACTTAGACAATTTTCCTTCAAAATTTAGTCAGCTTCTTGTATCCAACTGTCCATTCAATATGAAATAGACATCCTGCAAACATAAACTTAAATATACATCAACTACAAATATGTGTATATCATTGAGTTGAAAGACCTTCTTCAAATCAAGTACATTGTGTCCAATGTACCCAAAAATCTCCCACTATTTGGAGAAGTCATAACCCCAATTCAATGATATACAACACGATACCAAAATATGATGATAAAGTTATAAATTCAACAGTGCTAAACAACATATGAAGTGACACAATTGATAACACATATATAGAACATAGTGCCACCAAAATTTTCAATATAAATTTGTTCAAGGATTACATTTGTTTGAATTGTTACACTGATCTAAAAGTAAAGTTACATAATGCCTAGGAAACATATTCTAAGATTTCTCTGGTTCTTTGATGACTATGTCTTTTCTAGATTGAATCTTTGTTTTTTACTTCAAGCACCTGGTCATCTGCTACCTTTTTACCTTTGTCAATCCTAGATTTGGTGATCTGTTCTGCCTTTAGTCTTTGTCTTTCAAAATAATGATTAGGCTTGGGTAAATACTTGATGGGCTCAACTGAATTAGCAGGAATTTTCCCTACCTTCCGATCATGTCTAAAATTTTGGATGAATTCCTGCTGCTTTAAGTGCTTAGCCCATTCTAGCTCTTGGTTCCATTTACCCATATCTGTAGCATTAGCATTAAATGCTTTCCATGTAGTGAGGATTATTGATCTGGAGGTTGGACTCCACTGTTCAAAGTCTGGTCTAGCTTCAACTTGTTCCCTAAACTTTTTATTTGACAGCAGAGCTTCTTTCTCTTTTAGCAAGACAGAAGTAGACATCTCCACCTCTTCACATATAATATTTTGAACTGGTGGAGGACTGTACATGGTTTGGACTCTAGCTTGGATAGCCTCAAATGGAACTTGTGCTGCAGGATTGTACATGGAATGTCCAGGAGCATGAGTTGCTTCAAATTGAGCTGATTGACAACCAAACTCAGCAGTTTGATCTCCATCATACCATAGGGGAGGATGACCTAAAGTGTCTCTAATGTTATTTGATATCCAGGTAGCATGCTGAGAACTGGCCCTTATTATTACCCTCTCTCTCTTTATAACTTCTCTTTCTACATGATCTCTCAGATCATTCTTGTGAAACCTTACTTGTTCATCTAGATGATTAATTCCTAATGTTAAAGTATTCTTGATTTTAAGTAAATGTTCATATAACTGTTTGTCAGATGCTTGGATATCTTTAAGTAAGGAGGTTGAATGAGTGGTCAATTGAGTATCCATGTCCTTTGTGGCAGAAGTTATCTTGGTTTCTAGAGCAGTAGTCTGCTCAGTTAGCTTGACCAATATTTCAGTATGCATGACAGTCATGTTTTCATCTAAGATTTTTTGATTCTCAAGGACATAGCCATGTTTGACAATCATTTTATCTTCAGTTTGCTTTGCTTCTTGTTGTTGTTTTGCAATATAAACTACAACATTTGATCCCTTCTAGAAGTAAGGAGTCATATCTATTCTCAGTAGATTTATTTCAAATCTAATGGATTTAATGTCTTGTGCCATTTGAAATTGCAGGTCCTTATTCCTTTCATCTACATATTGCTCATGTTTAGTTCTCTATGGGTCTAACATAATCTACATTTGAACTAGCAATGAGCTTTTGAGTCCACTAGAGGAGAAGATTTGGTCCAGATTGTATAATCTTCTTATAGATTTTGCACTTCTTTTTCAGTTCAGATAGTTTTCTTTTCTTTAAAAGAGTGTCTTCTTTCTCAGAATTAGAAGTACTTACCACTTCAACAGATTTTTATTGTTCACCACCTTCAACACTTGGGGCTAGATCTAGTAACTCCCCTCAACCATTGATCCTTCTTCATTAATAATGATATTTTCTGAGTTAGCAACTTATTGCTGAATTTCAGCATCTAGAACTTGGTTCTATGGAGTTGCACCTATCTCCCCTGGATGTTAGTTTTCTTAAACAAAATATTTTCTTCCATTGTTTCCTTAGAGGCAGGATCCTCATATTCTTTCTCAGAAATCTGCACATCTTGTGCAGGAATCTCAGCTTCTCCCCCATCTGTATTTAGAAGTATTTCTTCTTTAGTCACTTTGAGGAATTCATCCTTCATCTCTTTCTCAGACATTTCTTTTTCAGGAACCTTTGACTGTTCCAACTCTTGTACAACCTTCATAATTATGTTATCTACTGTATCCATGTCAGTTTCAAATATATCATTGAGGTTCTCTCCCTCAATTTGATCTTTCTCTAGAATATTCTCCCTCTGCACCTGATCACCAATTCTAGGCGAGGTCCTTGGAGAATTCTCATCTATTGTATTATCTTGTTTCTCTCCAGATTCACTGGAAGAAACTTCATCCACAACTATAGTTTTCTCTCTCTTCTCCTTCTTCTTCTCAGGTTCTGGGGTTTCCTTAGTCAAGACTTTGTCCCATCTAGATAGAATTCTCATATCCATCCTTCTCATGTGGTTGATTTTTGATCCAAGCTTAAGATTTAGATTGTCTGTTATGACCTGGACTAGATATAAACTTAGAATCCTGGTCATGTTAGGCTTCTTGATTCTCTCTGCTATCTTATCAAATACAACTCTACTCCAGTCAGTCTTGAGTTTGAATATTATTCTTGTCATGAGCTCAAACATCTGAGCTGATATCCTGTCATGTGCTCCTGTTTTACAGAGCAGCACCTTCCCAATGATTTCTGATAGAAATTTTCCTTGGAAATTCATACCCTTCCTGTTCAGGGTGCCTCAACCTTAGTGACTGAAGCCAAGCCAGACCACACCAATCCTTAATCAATCTTGGTGGTGTCTACTTCATCTTCCTGCTTGATTTTTGGTATCTGTAACACCTTCAACAGGTTCCTGGTTGTGACTTTCACCTTTGCTCCATTTACCTTTGACTTTATCTTTGTCGAACTTGAATCTAGTGTTACATTAGAGAAGAATTCCAATACTTATCTCTTCCAGATGTTTGTTGGTTCAGAAAGCAGACAGTCTAGCCCAGCTTCTTTGATTAGGTCAATGACACTTTTGATTTCTTCTTGTGCAGTGGTGAATCCTTGGCGCACGAGTTCATAACCTTCATTGATGTTGTCATCGATTTTGGGAGCCATTGGAATTGAGAGAAATTGAGGAAGAAGATGTGTCGACTAAAGGAGTTTTAGGTCTCGACACACGGGGATCAATCTCTCAGGAATTCAGGTAAGCATAGATGACAGCTTCTTTCTTATCCTATTTATAGTAGATGCCACAGAAGTTGAAAAGACGCGCTGCTAAATCTGTTCCAAGTTTTTAGTAAATGACCTAGTGTCGACACCAGTCTCTACTGTCGGCACAAGTTTGTCAAGATGTGTCGACATAAGTTTGTCAAGATGTGTCTACACAAGTCGATATGTGTCGACATAAGCCAACACAGGTTTTATGTCTCTCTACACATATACCTTAGGGTCTTGACACCCGTATGTATCGACACCTACTTTAGTGTCTTGACACTTAAAGTTACCCCGTGTCGACACACTTCCATATGTCTCGACACATTACTTTCTATAGTGTCGACACACTTTCTGGTGTCTCGACACAGACTAATCAAAATTTTGATTTTCGTAAGTGTAGATTCTTGATACTTGTTGAGTACATTGGTCTCAATGTACTTGTTTTGAAGAAGTCTTCTCAGCTCAATGATATACACATTATTGTATTTGATGGATGTTAAGTTCATGTGTGCAGGTAAATAAAGCTAAGTATAAAGTGTCGAGTCACTCAGGACTAGTGTCGACACACTCTATTCACACACTGTGATACTTGTGTCGACACATTCCACATAAGTTGTGTCGAGACAAGTTGAAGAGCTATATCGACACATTCAAGAGTTTGTCGACATCACTACAAGAACAGTGTAGACACCCAGGACTTGTGTCGACACATTTAACAGTCAAGGTTCAACACTTCAGCAGACATGTTTCCTAAGTACAGAAATCAAGGCGGAGGTACTAACAACTGTCAGAACTGTCAGATGTCAATTATTAACTGGATCAGCCGGTTACTCCTATGAGAGCCTATTTAAAGGAATCTAGTCTTAAAAAGAAGAAGCATCACAATTTTGTGAAGACAAAAGTCTGAAGCATCAACTACAATTTAGAAGGTGGAGAGAGGCCTGATCAAGAATCATCTTCAACATCTATCCAGCCTAGGTCAACCTTAATTTCTACTTCAAGAAGATTTGAAAAGCTAAGAAGGGTGAGATCAGATCTAACTTAACAAAGATCAAAGGAAGCACATTCATCAAGATCAGATCAAGAAGCTGTTACTCAGATCTCTCTTGTTGGGTGACATTTTATAATTCAATTTTTCTTTACCTACTCTCATTGTGTAAGATCTACCTATAGATCTGAGTGGAGGAGAACTATTCTCATTTTGATTTAAGCTTATGTTATAAAGGCTGAAGTAGGGCTAGGATTACCTAAGGTAGGAGAAGTTGGAAATTCTCTGAGGTGTAGGGCAGGTGTTGTCTGAGAAGTAGGAGTGTCGATTCATTCTGAGGTAGAGTTCTTGGGAAGAACTTGAGGTGTAGGATCTTGGTGATCTGAGTGGTAAGACTTGTAAAGTCTGAGTTATAGGAGCCGGGTGGGCTCTGAGTTGTAAGATCTAAGGATCTGAGTAAAGGAAAGAGAAGGAGTTTGGCCGAATATAGTTCATTGCTAGATAGACGAAGGGGGAAAGTGGATGTACCCATAAATTGGGGAACCACTATAAATCTGTGTGCATTGTGTTTTATGTGTTGAATTGTTGTGCTATGTTAATTTCCTAATTGCTGTTAAGTATATCTTGATTATCTGACTGAATTAATCATATTAAATAAAGTAGTACTCTGATTTCTAAAAAGGGGTGTCATAATTTAAATTGGATGTATTCACCCCCCCCCCCCTCTAGGTCAGTACAAATCCAAAAGTAAACATTTACAATTGGTATTAGAGCACGATTCTCTAAAAAAGGCATAACAACCTAGTGAGAATCCAAAGGATTACAAAGAAAGATATATCATGGCCCAGAGGGAAAACAATTCCATTAAGCTCCCTGTCTGCTCTAAAGAAAACTTTGGAATATGGAAAGTCACAGTGATTGAAGGACCTTTCATTCCCATGAAAGTGTCATTTCTTGATGCAAACATCAAGACACCTAAGACTTATATGGAAATGGATAAGGATGAAATCATTCTGGCCTCTATGGACAAGAGGGCTCAGAATATTATAGTAAGTACAATAGATGATTTCACTTTTCAGAATCTGATTCATTGCAAGACAGCCAAATAAATGTGGGAGTCTTTGATAGTTTACATGGAAGGAACTGAAGAGGTCAAAGATGATAGAAAATCTCTACTAAATCAACAGTATGAAGCCTTCAGACAAGATAAGAAAGATTAAGTGGCTGACTGTTTGAAAAGTTCTTCAGAATTGTAAACAACCTGAGGACTTATGACAGAAGTTTTACTAACTATGAACTTAATGACAAGTTATTGAGGTCCCTGAACAAGGAATGAGACATTAAGATTTGTGTCATAAGAGAAATGAGAAATTTAGTTAACATAGACCGCCAGACCCTATTTAGAAAGTTGTTGTCTCATGAGTTACAACTCAATCTCAGAAAGTCTGAAGAAGAATCAGCCAGAGCACACAATAGAGAAAATACTTTGGCTTTAAAGGCTGAGTCATCCAGAAAAGTCAGAGAGAAGCCAACTCTCTTATAAAAATTGGAAACTGCTTTTGAGTGTTCAGAATAATCCTCAACAGAAGGGGAACTAACTTAGGAGGAACTGTCTCCCTTCTCTAGACAGTTCAAGAAGATGTTAAGGAGAAGAAAATAAGGCAGGTGGAAGGGTCAAGCTGGAGACTCTTCTCACAAAAAGATCAATCATCCAGAGAAACCCAGAAAGAAGAATTCTGGGGACAGGTATGCCTCTTCTCAGAATAAATACATTAAAACTAATATAGTGTGTTATTGTTGCAACAGAAAAGGGCATGTCATAGCCGATTGCCAGCAAAAAGAAAGGAGAAAAAATTAGAGAACTTGAAGGATGGACAACATAAGAAGGCTGACAAAAGCTTTTGGCAAAAAAATAATTAACATTGTCTGACTGTGAGTCTGGTTCATTAGGATCAGAAGAGGAGGAGGCTCTCATGGGCTTGATGGCTATTGAGGAAACTCAACCAGGAGAAGAAGATCAAGATTGTTCAGATCCTGCTAAGGTAAAATCAATCTCTCATAGTTTATCCTTAGATTCTTTTCTATATCAGAAAATGAATCATGTTCACACTCTTCTAATAGTAAAGAACATGATTCAGACATTGAAGCAGATTTTAACTCCCTTATAAACAAATATGGGAAGTTACTAAAGGCCTTGATTGCAAGCAGACAACTTGCTAAGGATCAGGCCAGAGAATTAAAATCCTTGAGAGGACTATCTTATCAGTTGATAAGTAGCAACACAAATTTGGACCTACAAAAATTGAAACTTATAGAATTAACTAACAAGATATATAGCTAGGCAAAGGTGATAATAGAATAAGTTAAGACTGTCAAATACCTGGAAGCAAAGCTTGCTCAGGAAAGACAGCTCCTGACTCAATTCTCAAAACCTAAGTCAGTGATACCTATTATAGATACCTTTTCTGCACCATTTAGAAGTGGTGTATGGTATGATAAAAATAAAAAGTTTAATAAGAAGTCTGTACCCAAGGGTAAAACTCCAAGTGGTCTATATAGGCAACCAGTCAAGTATCTGCCTTCTAACAGATGCTTGAGATCATGTGTTCCTGGACACATGATGTCTGTGTTCTCTACCAGTAAGGTCAATAAAGAGCCTTGCTGGGAGGATCAAATATCAAAAGGTAATATAGGCCAAGAACCACCAAAAAAGGTGATCAATCCAAGAAACTAAGAAATTCTTAGAGCTGATCCCAGTGTATCTCACATAAATCTGAAAGGTAAGGGTGTGAATTTTGCACCTCTACCTTGGAAATTGGATGACAATTCTGTGTTGCACAAAAGAACAACTTCAAATGTGCAACCAAAGAAAAGATATAATAAATTTGAGTGTTGGTATTGTGGGAAGGTTGGGAATTTTGCTCTACATTGTTGGTATAATCCCACAGCTCCTTCATATAAGTTTCAACTAGCTTTATTTAGAATGACTACTGTGTTTCACACAATAAAGCCTAATAGGAAACAAGGACCCAAAACTTATTGGGTGCCTAAGGTGAACTAAATTTTTGTTTGTAGGTGGAGCCAAGTATCACTAATAGGCCAGTATGGTACTTGGATAGTGGGTGTTCCAGGCATATGACTGGATCAAGGAGTTTACTAAGAGATTACACTCAGGTTAGGAATGGACCAAAAATCATCTTTGGAGGGTCAGAGAAAGGACTCACCAAGGGATATGGTAACATTTCTAATGGCCTAGTTACCATCACTAAAGTGGCTTATGTGGAAGGATTGAACCACAATCTTATAAGCATTAGTCAGCTTTGTGATATAAGATATGAAATTATTTTCCACAATGACAAGTGTTTGATAAGGAATTTAAGTGATCAAGAGATCATCTTGTTAGGCACTACGATTGGGAACATTTATTTTATAAATTTCCTTAGTATTAATGAACAATCACATGTATGTCTTGTAGCTAGTGAGAAAGACACTTTGTGTGTACAGTGGCACAAGAGGCTGGCTCACTTAAACTACAAAGCTATGAGTAAACTATTCTCTATGGATTTAGTTAGAAATAGTCCACAACTAAAATGCTCCAAAGAAGGCTTATGTCCTGCATGTCAAAAATGCAAACAAACAAAAGTCTCCTTTAAGAGCATTCAGTCCAAAGACACTGAGAGGTGTCTGTACTTACTTCATATGGATCTATTTGGTCATATGCAAGTTCTTAGTTTGGATAGGAAGTCCTATACCTATGTGATTGTGGATGATCACTCCAGGTTTGTTTGGGTATTCTTCTTAAGGAGAAAGCCTGAAACACTAGACATCCTTGCTGATTTTGTCAAACAAATTCAGAACTTGATGGGATGTTCTGTGGTCAATCTTGAAGTGACCATGATACAGAATTTCAATCTGAAAGGATGACAAATTTCTATAAGAAACTAGGAATCTTTCAGGAGTTCTCCTCTCCAAGAACATCACAACAAAATGGAGTTGCTGAAATGAAAAACAGAACTCTTATTGTGGCAGTCAGAACAATACTGAGTGATTCATCTCTCCCAGAGTATTTCTGGGCTGGGGCTATAAACACAGCATGTTATGTTCAAAATAGAGCATTGATCAACAAGTATCACAACAGGACTCTCTATGAACTAATGAAAGGCAGAAAACCAAATTTGTCCTACTTTAAAATTTTTGGTAGTAATTGTTATGTTCTGGACAATGGGAAAATTTATCTAACCAAGTTCTCAGAGAAATCCTATGAAGGAATCTTTGTAGGGTATAGTCTTCCTAGCAAAGCATACAGGATCTACAGCTTGAAGCATCAGGTTGTAGAAGAATCTATTAATGTAGTGTTCGATGAATCATCTGTTTTATGTAATAAGATCTCTAACAGCTCTAGTCTAGGTGTTGTAAACTCTATAATGGAAAAGCTAAAAATAAGTGACTCATATAACATAGAGTTAGACATTAGAGACAATATAAAAATTCCTATAGAAGATACTGCAACTGCTCAGGGGAGGAAGAGAATCACCCTAATCCTCATGTAGTACTAGGTGATGATAGACACCTTCCAGTAGCAGTTAGACACCTTAGAGATCATCCTATAGAACAAATAATATGTGATGGTAGATTAGGAGTGACTACTAGAAGTAGACATCACAATGAGGTTCTATACTCTAGTTTTCTCTCTTAGGTAGAACCTAAATGGTTTGAAGAAGCCAATTCAGATTCCAACTGGATTATGGCTATGCAAGAAGAGCTAAATCAATTTAAGAGATGTAAAGTCTGGAGTCTAGTTCCTAGACCTAGTGATCATAATATAATAGGCACTAAGTGGATTTATAGAAATAAATTAGATGAATATGGGGTTATAGTTAAGAACAAAGCGAGATTAGTGGCTAAAGGATATAGACAAGAGGAAGGGTTAGATTATGACCAAACCTTTACACTTGTAGTTAGGCTAGAAGCCATAATATTGTTTTTAGCCCATGCAACATTCAATGGATATAAAGTCTACCAGATGGATGCAAAGTCATCATTCTTAAATGGTACACTGAAGGATGGAGACTATGTAGAGCAGCCACCGGGTTTTGTTGACCCTAAACACAAAAACTATATTTTCAGATTACACAAGGATTTGTATGGGTTAAAACAGGCACCTAATGTGAGAGATAAACCGGAGCTTCCGGTAACTTGTAAATGACTGTTTATGCTGTTCTAGAGGACTGGACATCTGTCCAGAATAAGTTAAAAGCAAGAACTACAAACTTATCCAGTCCGGTGGACAAACCAGTATAAATAGCTGTATGTAGTGTTATTATATATAAGAATAAAAAAAACACGTTAGTGGTTATCCTTCTGCTTAAGGAGATCTAGTGTTATTACATATCTGTTACAACATCTGGTATCAGAGCCAGGTTAGTCTATTTGTGCCCGCTGTAGATTCAGCAACCATGGCCTTCAGTCACGTCTCGGTGCCTCTATTTTCTGGTGAAAAATATGACTACTGGTGTATTCAAATGAAACCAGTATTCATTTCTCAAGGCTTGTGGGATATAGTTCAACATGGACCTCATATTCCCCCAGCAACAAAAGTCTTGGAAGGAGGGGCTCAAGCAGAGCTGCAAACCAAGCAAATGGAAGAAATTGCAATTAAAGATGCCAGAGCCATGATGTTAATTCATCAAGGGGTCACTAAAATCATTTTTCCCAGAATTATGGGTGCAAAGACTGCTAAGGAAGCATGGGACACATTAAAATCAGAGTATCAAGGCTCTGTCAAAGTCATCAGTATCAAACTTCAAAGGTATTGGAAAGAGTTTGAAAACATTAGTATATTTACAAATTAATCCCTTGATACTTTTATATCAAGAATCATCCAGTTAACCAATCAAATCCGGAGTTTAGGAGATGAACTACCTGAAAATACAGTAGCTAAAAAGATCTTGAGATGCTTACCAGCAGTTTATGACCCAGCAGTTACTGCTATTGAAGAAGCAAGAGATTTATCCACCATTCCCTTAACTGAGTTGATTGGATCCCTGAAGTCTCATGAAGAACGACTTGTAAGACACACACAAAGTCATATTGATCAAGCCTTACAAGTAAAAGTGCTTAAGAATAACCCGAAAAAAGGAAAAGAGGTTAAAAATCAAACAAACCCCTGGAATAAACCTGGGAAAGATATATTCGGGCGTACTTCTGGCAGCCAACACAGCCCTGCAAATCCAGTCAATTTCAAAACAGGACCTTGTATCATTTGTAAGAAAACCAATCATGGATCCCAAGACTGTTTTTTCAGATGTAAGAGGTGTCAGATTCCAAATCACTCAGCCAAAGATTGTTGGCATCTTAAAAGGAAGGAGTAAAAACTGTTACTGAAGCAATTCTCCCAGGTGAAACAATGTTTTATTCAACCCACCTGAATAATGAATGCACAAAAACATCAGAAATAGAGAAGTCAATCTGGGTGATTGACAGTGGGTGTTACTCTCACATGTCAAATGATAAAGCTCACTTCAGTACTCTTGATGAATCCTACAAATCTAAAGTCTATCTTGGAGATGGGAAATCTCAAAATATTGAAGGAAAAGGAGTTATTCAAATCCAGACAGCTACAGGTGGTTTAAAAAGTATTACAAATGTTCATTTTGTGCCTATGTTGGCTCAAAACCTTTTAAGTGTAGGGCAATTACTTCAAAATGGTTATAAAGTCCTCTTTGAAGGTCATGCTTGCACAATATTCAATAAAGATTCCTCTGTCGTTATAGCCTCAGCTATTATGTCACCAAATAGGGTATTTACCCTAGACATAAATCATCTCAATATTACTGCCATCGCTTGTACACAACAAGGTTGCAGCTTATTGGCAAAGAAGTGGCATCATCGGCTCGGACATATCAATTGGGACAGATCCAAACAATGAACACCCATGAATTAGTATATGGACTACCACATATTGCTTTCAAAAATCAATTTTGTGAAACTTGTGTATATAGTAAAGCACACAAAGCTGCAGTAAACAAAATAAAGCAACCAAGAAGTGATCACCCTTTGGATCTAGTACATGGGGACTTATGGGGGCCAGCATCAGTTCCCTCAATTGGAGGCAGCAATTATTATTTTCTCCTAATGGATGATTTCAGTAGATATATGTGGATTTTCTTTCTCAAACAGAAATCAGAAGCCTATAAGGTATTTGTAGACTTTAAAACATATACAGAAAAAATGGTAGGCACAGCTATTAAAGCCTTCAGAACAGACAGAGGGGGAGAATTTCAATCAACTAACTTCATAAACTTTTGTAAAGAAAATGGTATAAGAAGAGACTTAACTGCTCCATATTCACCGCACCAAAATGGAGTAGTTGAACGTCGAAATAGAACAGTTATGGAAATGGCAAATGCCACGATGCAACAAAAGGAAATGCTCAAGAGCTATTGGGCAGAAGCAACCCATACTGCTGTCTATCTGTTAAACAGAACTACTTCCAAGGCAACCAAGGCTAGTACCCCATTTGAGCAATTATTTCAGAAAAAACCAAATCTCAGTCACATTAGGACCTTTGGTGGTGTAGCATACAAGTTTACACCTACTCACCTAAGAGATAAACTTGATAAAAAGAGTGAAAAAAATATTTTTGTTGGCTATAGTGAACAATCTAAAGCCTACAAATTATTTAATCCACTCTCAAAACAAGTTTCCACTTCACAAAATGTGACTTTTCATGAAGATGCTCTTTGGGAATGGAATACTCCGACAAACCAATTAACATTACCAAAAAGACAAAGATTCAATGTTTTTCCAGATAATTTTCCTGAAGACATCCCTGAAGATATCACTCCACCAGAAGGTGAAATGGAAAGTAGTGAGACAGAAGAAACAAGACAAGAAAGTGAAGGAGAATGTAGTACCACCTCAAGTGACGAAGTCTCTCCACCACACAAGATGAAGAGCTTGGAAGAACTCTACCAAAAATCTCATCTTGCACTGTATGGAGAGACACCATCCACTTATGAAGAAGCCCTAAAAGATAAGAAATGGAAAACAACTATGCACTTAGAAATGACTATGATTGAGAAAAATAAGACATGGACGCTTGTTGAAACCCCTATCAACAAAGCAATATTAGGACTGAAATGGCTATTCCGTATCAAATACAAAGATGATGGCTCCATTAACAAATACAAAGCAAGACTAGTAGCAAAAGGGTATGCTCAAAAACCTGGTATAGATTTCACTGATATTTTCTCTCCAGTAGCCCGAATGGACTCCATACGCCTCATTCTAGCCTTTGCAGCCCAGCATAAATATTCCATACATCATATGGATGTAAAATCTGCATTTTTGAATGGAACCATATCTGAAGACATCTATACAGAACAGCCACCAGGATTTATTAAGCAGGGAGAAGAAAGAAAGGTATGCAAATTATTAAAAGCATTATATGGACTTAAACAAGCCCCACGTGCTTGGAATATAACTATAGACAAATTCTTCCTTAGCCAAGGCCTAGTGAGAAGTAAAAGTGATCCTTCCATCTACTCTCGAAGAAATAACAATGCTCATCTAATAGTTTGTTTATATGTAGATGATCTCTTACTCACGAGTAATTCTGACTCTTGTATGACAAGTTTTAAAAACAAATTGTGCAAACAATTTGAAATGTCTGACCTTGGCCTTGCACGATATTTCCTGGGAATCCAAATAAAACCAGTTCAAACAGGACTGTTTATATCCCAAGAAAAATATGCATCTGACTTACTAAATAAAGAGCAGATGGCATCATGTAATCCATGCCTTACTCCTATGACAACAAATGAATCATTGCAGAACGGAACAGAAAAGGAATGTATACAGCCAGAGAAATATAGATCTTTAATTGGATCTTTATTATATCTTACACATACAAGGCCAGATATTGAATATGTTGTAAATCAGGTAGCAAAATACACAAATCTACCAAATCACTCCCACTGGTTAGCCGCAAAACGCATTTTACGCTATATTCAAGGAACAAAGCATCTGGGTCTATATTATGCTCAGGAATCTACTTCAAAATTACAAGGCTATGTAGATGCAGATTGGGCAAAAGACAGTGAGGATCGAAGAATTACCACTGGTTTTATTTTCTGCTATGGTTCAAAACCCATAACTTGGGCTTCCAGGAAACAAGCAACGGTCGCTTTATCCACGACGGAAGCAGAATATATGACATTAAGCATAGCAAGCTATGAATGCTTATGGCTACTACAATTATTAAAGAGATTACCAAGCCAGTTTCTACCAAGCCAGTTTCTCCTACTACTACAAATGCAGACGACAAAATAGAAAGATCAGAAAAGAAGACTAAAGATGAAACCAGAACACAACAGCAAGAAGAAAAAGCCCCAAAGAAGAACTCTGTAAAAATCAACTGTGATAATATCTCCGCCATCTATCTCGCAAGAAATCCAACAACACAAAAACGAAGCAAACACATCGATCTACGTTACCATTTCATACGAGAACATGTAGAAAATGGTACCATCGAGGTGGCGTTTTGTCGAAGTGAAGATCAACTGGCTGATATCATGACGAAAGCTCTTCCCCGAGACGGCTTCCAGAAACATCGCAACACGTTAGGGTTACGCCTCAGCCCGGTTTTAAGGGGGCGAATGTGAGAGATAAACCGGAGCTTCCGGTAACTTGTAAATGACTGTTTATGCTGTTCTAGAGGACTGGACATCTGTCCAGAATAAATTAAAAGCAAGAACTACAAACTTATCCAGTCCGGTGGACAAACCAGTATAAATAGCTGTATGTAGTGTTATTATATATAAGAATAAAAAAAACACGTTAGTGGTTATCCTTCTGCTTAAGGAGATCTAGTGTTATTACATATCTGTTACAACACCTAGGGCCTGGTATGAGACCCTATCTATCTTTCTTATAAAGAACAAGTTCTCTAGAGGAAAGATAGATAAGACACTATTTCTTAGGAACATCAAATGATCAAGCATCTTAGTCCAAGTTTATGTAGATGATATAATCTTTGAGTCTACTAATAAGAAGTTGTGTAGCAAATTTGCAAGGCTTATGCAAGGCAAGTTTGAAATGAGCAGCATTGGTGAGCTAAAGTTCTTCTTGCGATTCCAAGTTAGACAATCTGAGGATGGAATAGCCATCTCTCAATCTAAGTTCACTAAGGAGTTGATTAAGAGATATGGTATGAAGAATTCTTCTACCATAAGAACTCTAATGGGTTCTACAATGTCACTACACAAGGATGAATCTGGAAAACCAGTTGATGAAACCTTGTATTGAGGCATCATTGGATCACTCATGTATTTAACTGCTAGTAGGCCAGATATTATGTTCTCAACATGTGTCTGTGTAAGGTACCAAGCATGCCCCAAAGAGTCTCATTATACTGATGTTAAGAGAATGCTGAGATATCTTAAGGGCACACCCAATCTTGGGATTTGGTATCCTAGGGATAATGATTTTGAACTTACTGGGTACACAGATGCAGATTTTGCAGGGTGTATAAAAGACATAAAAAGTACTTCCAAAACTTGCCAGTTTCTAGGGAAAAGACTTATAAGTTGGAGTAGCAAGAAGCAAACAAGTGTTGATGTCTCTACAGCAGAATCTGAGTACAAATCTGCTAGGAGTTGTTGTGCACAGTTATTGTGGATTCAACATCAACTACTGGACTACAGTATAAAGCTAAGTAAATCTATTATGTTTTGTGATTCTACTAGTGCAATTTCTATTGCTAATAATCATGTTTCTCACAGTAGAACTAAACATATAGGAATTAGATATCACTTTCTCAGAGAGAATGTTGAAAAAGAAAATATAAGCTTACAGTATACTCCAACAGAAAGACAAGTTGCTGATATTTTTAGAAAACCTCTAGATGAAAGTAAGTTCAATCATTTTAAATTTGAACTAGGCATGTTGAATATTGAATAAATACTTCTAATTAATTGTAACAAAAGTTTGCACAATTCTTAAAAAGATGACTAATTATGTATACAAATATTTAAAAAAAACAAAAAAAACATTAATTAGTCAAGAAATATTATTCAGGACACAAAATTTGTCTAAGTCAAAGAATTGTGTCGAGACACCAGAGTGTGTGTCGACACTATTAGGACAGGTGTGTCGAGACATCACAGTGTGCGTCAATACTATTAGAAAAGGTGTGTCGAGACACGAGACAGTGTGTCAACATTGATTAGCGGATATGTGTCGAGACATTAAAATTTAGTGTCGAGACCTTAAGGTCTGTGTCTAGAAACATAAACCTTGTGTCGACTTAAGTCGACACATCACGACAGATTACATCTTCTTTGTCGACACCAGATATTTCCAAATAATGAGAAAATTACTAAATGCAGCGCGCCTTTTCACCTTCAAAAGACTAATAGTATAAATAAGAGCTATTAGGTTTTGTCGACTTCATTCGCCAGAAATCTTGAGAGACTGATAACTGTGCGTCGAGACCTAGAAATCCATAGTCGACACCTCATAGACTCAAGTTCTTTCAACAAGAATGACATCAAAGATTGACGACAACATCAACGAGGGATACGAGCTGGTGCGCAACGCATTCGACTCCGCTTCTGATGATATAAAGAAGGTGATTGACCTAGTAAATGGGGCTGATCTAGAGTATCTTCTTTCAAAACCAACAAAAATTTGGAAGAGAGAGGTATCTGAATTTTATTATAATGCCTCATTAAACCCTAAGTTAGACAAGATAAAATCATGTGTTAATGGAGAAAGGATAAAGGTAACAACCAAAAGACTAGCTATAGTCTTTCAGATTCCAAGAACAGCACAGGATAATGAACTAGATTCAAGCAAGACAGCTGAGGCCCTAGATTGGTGTGGACTAGCTCCAACCACTAGTTTTGGAAATTCTTTAAACAGGAAGAGAATGAATTCCCAAGGAAAATTCTTATCTGAAATAGTATGAAAGGTGCTCCTCTGCAAGACTGGAGCACATGACAGGCTTTCTAAAGTCATGTTTAACCTGATGACAAGAATTATCTTCATGATCACAATTGACTGGAATAGGGAGGTGTTTGATAAGGTTGTAGAAGGAATTCAAAAGCCCAATATGGGCAGAATAATTAGTTTATATCTGGTAAAGGTCATCCCAAATAATATCAATCATAAAAATGGAACTAAGATAAATAATATGAGGAGAATGGACCTGAGAATCCTGTTTAGATGGGACAGTCTTGACTAAAGAGACATCAGAACCTAAAAGGACAAAAGAGGTAAAAGGCAAGAAATCTGTGGTTGAGGAAGTTGTATCCTCTAGTGATTCTAAAGAAGAGGTACACTTCAGTTCAGATGATAATGCAGTAGAAGAACAAGGTAGATCTCCAAGCAGAACAAACTTGAAGATCCACATTCTTGGTACTATGAAGAGTTAGGGTTGATTATACATAGTCCAGGAAGCTGACTCAGAGGTTTTACTTCTCTAGAGTCAATCTCAACAAAAAATTATTCAAACTGTAGGATTATTGTATGATCTGAGTTGTAAGCCTGAGCTATAAAGGCTAAGTTGCAGGATCCAAGAGTGGATTTGAAGTAGAATCTTGAGGGATCTAAGATATGATCTTGGTGAAGATCTGGGGTAGGAGATTTAGTGTATCTCTGAGTGTAGGGTTGTTGTGCTTGATGTAGGAGTTGCTTACCTCTGAGCTATAAGAGTGAGATTCACTCTGAGTTGTAAGATCTTGAGGAATTTGAGGTGTAAGCTCAAGAAGCCGAGGAAAAAGAAGGAGTTAGCCGAATCTAGCACAATGCTAGATAGGTGGAGGGAAAAATGGATGTACCCTAGATATGGGAACCACTATAAATCTTGTGTGTCGTTGTGTATTCTTGAAATCTAACAACTAACATTAACACACACTAAGCTCATAAATTCAAAAGATTAAAAGAGTCAAAACAAACCTATTCACCTCCTTCTAGGTGTTTAGCTACTCATGAAAAAGACTTTCAAGTGATATCAAAGCGAGATTGTTCAAAAAGGACATAACAGTCTGAACAGATCTTCAAGGGTAGTAGAAGATTATCTCCATGGCTTCAGGTGAGAACCACAAAGAGTTGGGTTCTATGAAACTTGCTATTTGTAGAAAGGAAAATTTTGGGGCCTAGAAGGAGAGGGTAAGACTATTTATGGAAGCCTCAAATCCTAAGATATTCATAACTGTTCAAGAGGAACTTTTCATTCCCATGACGGTCTCTGCTATAGATGTCAATATCCAGACACCCAAGAAATACACTAAGATGACCAAGGATGAAGTCATTCAGGCTACTATGGATAAAATGGATCAGAATATTATTGTAATTGTCATAGATGACTCCACATTCCAGAAGTTGGTCTACTGCAGAACTGCTAAAGAGATATGGGACTCTATGATTGTGTATATGGAAGGAACAAAGGAGGTGAGTGATGACAGGAAATCCCTCCTGAACCAACAGTATGAGGCCTTCAAGGAAGACAAGAAAGATTCCATAACTTGATGCTATGAAAAGTTCTTCAAGATTGTGAATAGTCTGATTACCTATGACAGACAGTTCACAAATTATGAGCTGAATGACAAGTTCTTGAGATCTATTCCTTAACAAGGAATGGGATATCAAGATTTGTGCCATTAGAAAGGTTGGAAACCTAGCTAACACTCTACCCCAAAACCTGTTTGGGAAGCCGATGTCTCATGATGTGCAGCTAAACTCTAGAATGGAAGAAGAAGATGCTGTCAGAACCCTCAATAGATAGAAGACTGTGGCCTTCAGAGTTGAAGCTATAAGGAAGAACAGGGAAAAGACTCCTTCTTCACCAATGAGAGTTGCTGAATCAGTGTGCTCAGATCCTAGCTCCTCAGGCAATGAGCTGTCAGATGGAGAACTTACCTTATTCTCCAAACAATTTAAGAAGATGAGCGGGAGAAGATAGTTGAAGAATAAGGGCTCTTCTAGCTCTAGCTCAAGAAAGTCATATACCAGCATGGAGAAGTCCAGAAAAGACCCATCTATGGAATGGTATGATTCTAAGCAGAACAAACATTTTAAGACTAATATTGTTTGCTATTGTTGCAACATATTTAAACATGTCATTGCTGAATGTCCAATCAAGAGAAAAGAGAACAAGAAATCTGATGACAAGAAACATCACAAGGACAAGAAGACTGAAAAGAGCTTCTAGGGCAAGAAGAAAATCAGCTTGTCAGAGAGTGATTCTAAGTCCATCAGAATCAGAAGAAGAGGTCTATATTAGTCTCATTTTTATTAAAGAGAAGGCGAGTCTTCCTATTGCCATAATTAGCTTCAGGGAACCACTGTGCTCTGTTGATAGTGATTATGAAGATGATGAAGAATTCAGCCCCATGGCATTAACAAAAGAAAATCAGGACAATTCTGTTCCTGATGAGGTACACTCTCTTCCCAACTCTCCTTCTAAGTCTGAGATTGGCTCAAACTCTTACGCATCCACTCCATCCAGTGGGGATGATGTATCAGAATCTGATGAAGGTGTCAATAAATTGATTTACAAGTATGATATCATCCTTAAAGCTCTAAAGAAGAGCAAGAAGTTTGTCAAGGAACCAGCTGAGGCGATTGTCTCTCTTCAGCAAGCTACTTCTTCGCAGTCTGAGTCACCTACTATGTTAGCCCAGATGAGGAGGGAAGTAAGTCAGCTGAAGACAATCTCAATCATCCAAATATGCATCATTAGCCAGAAGAATAAGATCATCAAGGATCTTGAAGAGAAGCTCCTCAAAGAGAGGTTGGTAGTGACTGAGTTTCCTTAGCCCTGGACAGTGTTACCACTAATTGACTCTTTTTCCTCTCAAAATAATAAGAGGGGACTGAGGTTCAAGTGGAATACTAGAGCTGCCCATTTCAAAGGGAAAGGCAAGGCTCTAGTTGTGCCTCAGACCACCTTTTAGAAGGTTATTCTCCCTTCTAACAGGTATGACCATGACAGTATGTATGGTTACTGGAAGAATGAAAATTCTTCCACCAAAACCTTGGATGCTGCTTCCAATAGAAGAAGAAATCACTCTCATTAGATGACAATAATTTTAAGGAGCATATAATAACCAATGTTCTAAATATCGGATATCGACATATTAAATTTTTAAATGCCGAATGTCAAAAATATCTCCGGTATATTTTAAAACATCAAATTTCATCTTGAAGCATTTTTTATTTTTATACATAATAGCTATAATTGTATGTTATAAAAATTAAAAAATAATTTAACAAATAGAGAAAAAATCAGTCATTTATATTACAAAATAAAATCAAATAATATCTAAAATAAAACATTATAATTTTATATTATTTAATAATATACAAAAATATTATTTTGATAACAATAAATTTATTATAAATAATGATATTTTAAAATTTAAAAATCCTTAATTAATTATAAATCTTTTCAAACATATAAATTTATATTTAAAAATCAATTAATAAATATATTAAATATTTTCATATTTTTTATAATATAAAATTTAAAAATTGTAAAACAATTATATAAAACCGATTGCAAAAATAAAACGTTAAAAAAATCAAAACAATAAATCTAAGCAATTTAAACAAACATGATATAATATATATATAAGTGATTTAAACATATGTTGTTAATCTGCTAATATAACATAAAATAAAATAAATACATTTAAAAACAATGTCAGCCGATATATATAAAAAAATCAAACATATCTGCCTATATTTTACAAAAAACAATTTATTTCTTTAGAAAAAACCTAACAATATCCATAAAAATGCTAACTAAGCAGACATGTCAATGACAACTAATTTCAACATATCTGACATGTCAAAAGACATTTAAAACAATGATACTAACAAAATACAAAATTATACATCATTGGCATAGGATCCGTGAGATGGCATTATTTTGCTGTAATCAAACAACGAACGAAGAAAATAAACACCCCAACCTACAAAGTTTGAATCAATCAACTTGGACACAGTCCTGAATTTTCATTATGTCAATGACAGTAGAGGTGACAGCATGCCTTACATACAGAAACTAATAAATGCTAAAATTAATTCATTTATATTTTTTTTATATTTCTATCTGCAAACACATGTTTAGAATTCTGAAGCATGTCAATGCAATATAAATCATGGGACGCTTCAACTGCAACTAAGGTTCCGTTTGATATGATGGTGACGGTCGTAAATGCATGGGTTAAACCTTCATTCGTTAAGGATCACCTAACAAACATCATCCGTCTGAACATAAAAGCAGCTAAAGTTCCTTAGGTGGGTGTTAACGAATGAGAATTTAACCTTCATGTTCAAAACTGCCACCACCATGCGAAACAGAGCCTAATTGATTTCCAGGCAGGCATATGTTCTAAAAAATCATTCAACGCTAACTCTAGCAACAGACCAAGGTTTCGTTTGGAGGCATTTATTTTCACCGGTCAAGCGGTTACCATCGCATGAACCGGACCTTAATTAAGGCTCGATTCATGCGGTCGTAACCGCTTGACCGGTGAAAATAACTCCCACCAAACGGAGCCCAGTGAATCATTAAGCTAGAGAATAGCTATTGTGAACCAAACATCCATAAATCACCAGCTGGCTCTCTGAAGAGGGGAGATTTTATGTACATTCATCAGTTGTCCCAGATTACCGTGACTGAACTGCAAAATAACATTGTTAGAATCACCCTGAGAATGATGAGGGATAACTACACCGTGCCAGCGCATGAACGAACCGCTCACACTCAATAATAAATGGCCCTCATGAGCGATTCTTGCTGGATTGAGCCTCAGCCAAAATCTGGCTTGTTTGATAACACTAACCTCCATTACACTAGAAACATTTAAAGTCACTATTTTAATTACAATGATATTACAAAAATAGAACATTCCACCCCCTATCATCGCAATTCCTTCGGATAAATTCTTTCTTTCATGGATGAGCTGGATCGAAGTCATTGAGTTGAGTTCGAATTTGACAGTGTGCTTCATCATTAGTAAGTTAGAGCTCAAGCATGGGCAAGTCAAATTTGACTTGTGTGTACCCTACAAATAATTAAAATATATATGTATGTACTCACATCATTAATAGAAAAATATAAAACCAAGTGAAAAATTAAGAATGAAAGTGCACATTTCCATTTTGGATGTCTCCTTTACTTGGGAATGCAGATACGTGAAAGATAACAAATATTTAGGCAGGAGGGGTATGGAACTACATGTGTGTTGAAAAAATATCTTCACGTCAAGAATTTCATTTAGGCTTTCTTCGGAAAGGTTTTAGAAAGGAAAAGTAGTGGTGACAAAAGGAAAGTGACAATGAGCTTTTAAAAAATATATATTGCAAAAAGAGATCTGTTTAAGTGAACTCTTTTGCAAAGATTTTCAGAAAAGAGAAACACTTTATAAATTATTTAGCAAATCTCCGTTGCAGTGACATTTTTTATTAAAAATGAGCGCCGGGAGAAAAATAAGCGCTTATGAGGAAAAAATGAGCTCAGGCGAAAAAACGCGTCGGGGCAGAAAATGCGCGTTCGGGCGGAAAATGAGCGTTCGGGCAGAAATGCGCGTCCGAGCGGCGGAAATTGCGCGCCCGGACAGAAAATGAGCGTCCGGATGGAAAATGTGCCCCCGGGAGGAAAACTCGCTCAAAGGGAAAAATGCGCGCCGGGGCGGAAAATGCCCGTCCGGGCAGAAAATGCGCGTCTAGGGGAAAAATGAGCGCTTGTGCGGAAAAACCGCACCCAGGCGAAACATACGTGTCCAGGTGGAAATGTGCAGTCATTCGGGCGGAAAATGCGCGCCCAGGCGGAAAAGGCGCGAATACGCATGCCAGAGCGGAAATTTGCGCCCGGGGGAATAATTCGCCCCTGGGCGAAAAATGCCCGCTCGGGCAAAAAAAAGTCCTCCATGCAGAAAATGCTCGGGGCGAAAATGCGCGCGCAGGGGAAAACTGCGCGCCCGGGAGGTAAATTTCCACCATGGGTGAAAATGCGGGCTCGAACGGACAATTCGCGCCCAGCCGGAAAAATACACGCCCGAGCCGAAAAATGCTCGCCCGGGCGGAAAAATTCGCGCCCGGCGGGAAAATGTGGGCTCGTGCGGAAATGCGCGCTCGGGCGAAAGATGCGCTCCCGAGCGGTAAAGTTCCACCCGGGCTGAAAATTCCCGCCCGAGCTGAAAATTTCCACCCGATCAGACAATGAGCGCCCGGCGGACAATTTGTGCCAGGCAAAAAGAATGCCCGCCGAGGAGAAAATTGCGTGCTCGGGCGGAATAATGTGTGTCCGGGAAAAAAATGCGCGTCTGTGCGAAAAAAATGCACACCGGGTCGAAAAATGTGATCCCAGTCGAAAAAATGCGCGCCCGTGCGAAATATGGGCGTCCGTGCGAAAAATGCTCACCCAGGAGAAAAAATGTCGGGCGCCCGACCGAAAATGCGAGCGCAGGCGAAAAATGAGCGTCCGGGCGAAAAATGTGCGCCCGGACGCAAATGCGATCCCTATCCAAAAATGCACGTTCGGGCGGATAATGCGCGCCAGGGCAAAAAATGAATCGTCTGAAGAAAGGTTAGGGTTTCGGCGGTGTTGTCGAACTGGATCCGGAGGAGAAAAACATTTTCGTGGCGTCAACTGTGTATCGGGATGAGGAAATATTTTTCGAAAAGTTGAAAAGTAGGAGGCCCGTGACTTTTCAAAAAGAGAAGAAAAAGAAGTTTTGGGTGGTTGCTTTTTCCACCGGTAGACATTCCAAACAGCATGTTAGGTGCGACAACATTTTCCATAAAATGGAAAAGAGCTAAAAAGCCCTCTCAAACAGGCCCTTAGTTTTTGTACACTTAACATAGTTCCTGATCAGCTCCACCTACAACTATTTGGTTTTAAACTTATATGCAGAAGTTCTAATATTGATATTAAAGAAGATTGGGAACAACCCTATTGAACTTATGGGTCATAAGTGAATAGTCTCAGAATCTTTAAGGCTTCCAACTATGATCAGCCCACTCCATTCAATTCAATTAAAAATCAAGGGCCAACTACCCTACATGTGATGGGGCATGTTGAGAATATAATTCCACATTATAGCCTTACGCAACAAATCTATCTTGGGCTTTTTAATCTCCTACAATCAATTTGTCCTAGGTTGAATGCTTGTTTGGATGCATAGATTCTAATATTGGGAGCATGAAAATGTAAGTTCTTAAGATAAAGAACTGAGAGAAAGGAGACCTGAGATGATGAGATTTGCGAGCAAAGCATCGAGAATTGCACGCTCGCATTTCATTTTCGTATATTAATGCCAGGAATGCCCTTTAAACCCATCTTCAATGCAGTTTTCCGGAAGAGAGCTGGCGGCCGGTCCAGGCCAATTGATTGACAGAACCGGTTCGCTAGTTCAACAAGAGTGGTTTTATCTCTTCCAATATCCGTAATAGAGTTGTAATATCCGAGCCACGCATGATAGGCTGCTTCTTTGATGCTCAGGTCAATTTTTTCTACTGATTGCTCAACCTGCAGAATGTAAATCCCAATGAATTTAAGGCTCAGAGTGTACCTACTAATAAAAAAAATAGAAGCTAAGCATTCCAATTGGCATATCAATGTAATATACACTTCATAATGTCTCTGATATCTCATAAATCAAATAGATGGATTAAAGACCATGATACACAAAGAGGAGATGTTTGGATTTTTTTTTGTAACTAGTTGGGCACACAGAAGAGTAATATCACCCAAATCAGACCACCCTCTGGTCAACGCAATTTTAAAAAAATGTATCGGCTTTAATATCGTATTAAATGAAATACGTGTGTGCAGATGCATTTTTTTTCTTTAAGGTGTGCCTCTTGTTATTAATAAAAGAAAATACTGCAAAAGCCAAAGCGGCTCTAGACTACGGTCAAATGAATATCCATCGTCAACGGATCGTATGAGAATACTTTAGTAGCAAAAAAATCAAAAATATAATTCAATCAAGGTTCAATCACAAAATATTAACACTACTAAGGCTCCGTTTGGGGGGACTTATTTTTACCGGTCAAGCGGTTACGACCGCATGAATCTAACCTTAAATTAAGATCCGGTTCATGCGATCGTAACTGCTTGACCGGTGAAAATAAGTCCCCCCAAACGGAGCCTAAGTCTATCTCCATTAAAAAATGATGATATTGAGACAGGATATCCAAATAATAAGGTGATGAGAATCCATCGAATCATGCACCTGGAGGGGTTCGATGCAAGGCGGGACCCACGTTCATTTATTCGCGCAGGAAGACTTGATCGGATCGCCGATCGGACTCCGCAGTTGCGTCCGGTATGTCGCCGCGAGTCAAAAAACTATATTAGTTTATTTTTTCAGTTTATTATTGATCTATTTTAAGGGCTGAACTCACCGGTCAATCATAGTCGATGAGAAAACCCTAACTTTTCTTCTCTTATAAATAGGAGGCTAGAGGGCTGAATTGAACCATTGCAGATTTTGGAGGCATTAAATCCCGGAATCCCGCGATCCCTCCCCGGTGCCGACGTCGTGGAATCCTAGGTGACGACTCCTAGGCTCCATTTGGGGTGGACTTATTTTCACCGGTCAAGCGGTCACGGACGCATGTACCGGACCTTAATTAAGGTCCGGTACATGCGGCCGTGACCGCTTGACCGGTGAAAATAAGTCCCCCCAAACGGAGCCTTAGGCCTCCAAACTCCTCCCCAAGGTAATCCCTACCCCCACCTTCATTTTCCACCTCTCAAACCTCATTTCCAGCCACCGGAAACCATCCAAACCCTCACCCAAAACAGCCGGCCTGCAGTTCCAGCAAGCCGACCCGCTCCTCCCGGTTTTGCCGACACCGGTCTCAAACAGCCTCACCCGACTCCCCCCCCCCCCCCCCAATCCCATCACGCAACCCCCTTTTCCCCCCTCCAAGCCGACCACCCCACGGCCTCCTTCCAGGCAGCCGACCACCCCATCTTCCTCCCCACCGCCCGAATCAACCATAAACCCTGGCTGGCCACTCCTTTAAATTCCCTTCGGGGATCCACCATCCTAATAACACTAAAACTCTAGATCAGTCCAGATCTAGGGTATAGCCCCCCCCCCCCCCCCCGATCCGTTATTTCCACCGCTCATACTTTCCATTTTTGCCCGGATACGACCCTAAATAGCGGATCTACCCATCCGCGGTCTGGATCTACTTATTTGTGGCCGAATCTACCGCTTTATTGTCCGTTCTCACCGTTTTCCGCGGAGGACAGCCACCATCACCATCGCCTCGCCACCGGTTCCATCACCGATCGACGATCTACACATCCGGCCCTCCAAATTTTCAGTGCCTCGGTTCAGCTCTCTACTTGGGAGTTTTTGTAGTGTTGTACTCTTTGATTCAGCATTTTCATTTGTTGATTCATTATAGTTTGCTGCGATTCTTGTTTGTAGAATTTTGTTTTGTAGCTCTAATAACTTGCAGGAAGAGACATTCGCCGCGCATTTTACTTTGGCCCACCGAGCGGAGGAAAACCATTATAATATTGCCCCAAAAATATATATGTTTGTTCTATTTTAATATCTGTGTGGTGCTGACTTTTCATTGCTTATATTTATTTGTCGAAATCTTGCTCATCGCATGGCATATAGGTTTGTGTTAGCGTGTCACCCGTGCACTCACACCTAGCGTTGTAGGTTTGTGCACCACTATCCTACCCCTACATCATTTTGGTATCAGGGGGAGGTTAGGTCATTTGCATGCTCCGCAGTGGTAGGACATTTAGAGAAGGCATGGTAGAGCCTCAAGTCACCGACGATCGCCCGACGAGCTCGAATTCGGGCGCCGCTTTTGCTGAATTCCAACGCCTTGTCCTAGACCGTTTTGACGCATTAGGTGCCCAGTTTAACGATGTGCGTCATGATCTTGCCGAAGTGAACCTTCGCTTAGAGCACTTAGAGAATGACATGGACACCCCGACACAGCGTGACGAGTCACTTGAGGACGACCCTGTTGCTCCTCCACGTCAGGGCCAACGTCCAAGGGATGGTCCGTCCCCAGCAGACCGCCACCGTCGGGATATTCCTCAGCGAGCCCCAATCCCGCCGGCAAGGCGAAATCCTGATTTTGTGATAGATCATAGGCAAGTTCCGGCGTGGGATAGACTTCCCCATCAGCGTGATGAGTACCTTATGCCACGTCAACCTCAGCCTGACCCAGAGATCGTGTGCCCCATACGGTCGCCGTGACCATCATCAAGATGAATATTATCCCCCGGGTCGGAGAGAGTGTAGTCCCCCACCCGCTTGATACGACTACGCCCACGATGATTACCCTGAGGATTATCCTGACCCACGGAGAGGAGGCCACCACCATGACATCACACGTCGCATCCGACTCGACGCCCCTTCGTTCGATGGTCGCCTAGAACCGAAAGCCTTCAGTGATTGGCTATTGTACATGGACCACTACTTCGAGTGGTATGCGTTGTGTCCACTTTGCAAAAATGAAGCTGATTGGACAGGCTAAGGTATTCTGGATTAGCTTGTCCTATGTTGTTAAAGGCGTGCGTCGGGCGCGCCTAAGGCTACGGGCTCACCAGGCTCAAAGGTTTGTGCCTTCGTGCGTCTTTTTTGCGCCTTTGGACATTAAAAGAGCGTCTGAGTGTGATTTTTATTGTAAACTTTTTTTCAAAATAATAAAAAAAAATAATGCAAGAACTCAATAGTTTTTATATGATTTAGTGTTTTTGAAACAAAATCGATCGTTGAGACTTAAATATGATCCAAGCGAACATATTGATTTCATTTTTTAAGACATAAAAATGATAAAAAATGAATGATTAATGAGTAGAATATATGAAGAATCTATTCAAGAAGATGAACTCATGTTTGATATTGATTATTTAAAATAAATATGGTTGCGCCTTGCCTTCTTCGGGCGCGCGCCTGCGCCTTGAGCCTAGGCTCCAAGACCCCTTTGCGTCTTGGGGCGCCTTGCACATTTAATAACTAAGGCGCCGAGAGAGCGTTGGAGTAAGATGGGTATTACCCCATCGCCAGATGGAATGAGATGAAGCAAAGGTTGAGCGAGAAATACCTCCCCGACTCGTACCGAGACCAGTTATTTGAGCAGTTACAGAACTTACGGCAGGGGTCCCTTACTGTCGCTGAGTACATGACTCGCTTCGACGAGCTAGTAGTTAGGAGTGATGTCTCCGAGGAGCCCATCGCCAGCGCCTCCCGATTCAAGGCGGACCTTCGTTCTGAGATTCAGCGAGAGTTGATTCCACATCGCCTAGAGACTGTCGACCCGATATTTCAACTCGCCCTTGAGTACGAGCAGTACCTCCGATATTCTAGCACGAGGCTGTTCACCTCTCGGACTGAGTCCTCAACTTTTAGGAAACCCGCTCCGCCCCAGAACACCACGGTTGCACCCTCACGTATCCCCACAGATGCGAAGGGCAAAGCCATAGCCACTGATGGCCCGCGGTCTGGGGGTATTCTGTGTTATCGTCGTTCTGGCAGGGGACACGTGGCGGCGGAGTGACCTACGCGGAACCTGCTAGTTGAGGGCGAGGAGCAGGATTTAGAGGAAGAAGAGTAGGGTACGAAAGAAATCAAGGCCACTGCCGAGGAAGGCTGGGAGAGTGACGACGAGAGATCTTTAAAGGTGGGAGTGATTAGAAGCCTCCTACACACCCCTCATGTAGATGAGGATTGGCGACACACCACCATCTTTTACACGTACTTCCCTAGTGCAGGCGGTCCCTGCAAGTTGGCTATCGACAGTGGGATTTGTGTGAACATCGTGACACAGAAGGGGCTTGACCGTATGCAGGTGAAGGGCCAGAAGGCAGAGCCTCACCCCCACCCATATCGTGTCGTCTGGGTAAACAAAACGGTGATTCAGGTCACCCAGCGTTGTCTAGTCCCGATTACTATTGCATCCTTTCATGATAAGGTCTGGGGTGATGTTATTCCCATGGACGTCGCTCATGTATTGCTTGGCCACCTCTGACTATTTGATCGTGATGTCACGGGCTTCGGCCGCTCGAACACGTATCTTTTATGACAAGGGGCGAAAGATTACGTTGACGCTCACCCAGCCCCGAGATAAATTCAAGGGTGTGGTAGAGTCATCTGTGAGTACGAACGCCTCGAGGCCACTCTATATTCTGAGGCGAGGTGAGTTTTTGCGAGATAGTGTTGAGTCTGATATTATTTACATTGTCGCTGCTACCCAGGTCACTAAGGATACCCCTGTTGACCACCCACTCGCGGTGCATCACCTTCGTGGCGAATTTGCGAACATCATGCCTGACGAGCTCCCCGACGAGTTGCCACCTCCACAGGACATTCAACATGCTATTGATTTGGTCCCGGAGGCTTCCCTCCTGAACCAGCCCCATTACCGTATGCACCCAGATGAGCACGCTGAGCTCAAGCGACAGGTCGATGAGCTTCTCCGAAAGCAGTTCATTCGCGAGAGTATGAGTCCGTGCGCGGAACTCGCCCTTCTTACCCCTAAGAAGGATGGTATTTGACGTATGTACATCGATAGTCGTGCCATTAATAAAATCACGGTCAAGTATCGTTTCCCGATTCCACGACTCGATGACCTTTTGGATACTATGTTTAGTGCCCAGATCTTTTTCCAAGATCGACCTTCGTAGTGGGTACCATCAGATACGAGTTCGTGAGGGGGACGAGTGGAAGACAACATTCAAGACCAAGGACGGTCTGCACGAGTGACTAGTCAAGCCATTTGGGCTATCTAACGCCCCTAACACGTTTATGCGAGTTATGACGCAGGTGTTGCGGCCCTACATGGGAAAGTTTCTGCTAGTATACTTCGATGACAAACTGGTCTATAGCCAGACACAGGTTGCTCACCTCGATCATCTGAGACTTCTCTTTAGCACTCTCTGCCAAGAGAAACTATATGTGAATCTGAAGAAGTGCTCGTTCCTTTCCGAGTCTGTTCACTTTCTGGGATTTATTATATCGTCTACTGGAGTATCCGTAGATCCCGAGAAGGTCAAATCCATTCGGGATTGGCCTGTGCCCGCAAATATTCACGAGTTTCGTAGCTTTCACGGACTTGCTAGCTTCTATAGGAGGTTTGTCCAGGGTTTCAGTACGATCATGGCCCCCTTCACGAGATGTCTCAAGAAGGGCGAGTTTCAGTGGACCCTCGCAGCCACTCGAGCCTTCGAAGAAATTAAGAAGAGATTGACGACGGCCCCTGTCCTACGATTACCGGATTTTAGCCGCGCCTTTGAGGTCGCATGCGATGCGTCAGAGGTTTGGTATAGGTGTCGTATTAAGTCAGGAGGGACACACAGTTTCTTACTTTAGTGAGTAGCTGAACGAAGCTAAGCAGAAAAACTCGAATTATGATCGAGAGTTTTATGTCATAGTCCAGTTTCCGCGTTATTGGAGACACTATCTCCTTCCCCTGGAGTTTGTATTATATTCCGACCACCAGGCGCTACGTTACCTCGACTCGCAACGCAAGTTGGGACACCGACACGCGAAGTGGGTCGA
This sequence comes from Platanthera guangdongensis, assembly GCA_039583875.1. Lineage (NCBI taxonomy): Eukaryota > Viridiplantae > Streptophyta > Magnoliopsida > Asparagales > Orchidaceae > Platanthera > Platanthera guangdongensis. The sequence goes on along the minus strand of CM077151.1, from coordinate 75,671,828 downwards.
ATATCCGCAAGACTTTCATTATGTTCTCAAGCACCACGCTGGTGTTGAGAACAAACCGGCTGATGCGTTGAGTCGACGTGTATCACTGTTGCAGACGATGACTGCGAGCGTAGCGGGACTAGAGAGATTGATGTTGGACTATCCGACATGCCCTGATTTTGGCGAGATTTACACCGCCCTATCCCGAGACCCACCCGACCATGTTGAGAGATATCAGATCTATGAGGGGTATCTGTACTGGGGCTCCCGCCTGTGCATTCCCCAAACATCTTATCGTGATTATTTGATTTGGTAGTTGCACGCGGGCGGAGCCGCGGGCCACTTCGGGCGAGATAACTCCATAGTCATTGTCGAGAACTGCCTCTACTGGGACGGTCTTAAGAAGGACGTAGCTCGCGTTGTTCGCCACTGCCATATCTACCAGACGGCAAAGGGCACTAAGCAAAACACAGGTCTATACACGTCTTTACCCGTCCCACACCGCCCTTTGGAGGACATTAACATGGATTTTGTTCTCGGACTTCCCCGCACCTTACGGAAACACGACTCCATCTTCGTGGTGGTCGATCGGTTTTCAAAGATGGCGCACTTCATTGCCTGCCGCAAAACGGCAGATGCGACTCACGTTGCATCTATATTCATGAGGGATGTCTTTCGACTGCATGACCTGCCCAAGTCGATCGTGTCAGACCACGATGTGAGATTTATGAGCTATTTCTGGAAGACCCTGTGACATAAGACAGGCACTATTCTTAGGTTCTCCTCGACATATCACTCACAGACGGACGGACAGACCGAGGTAGTGAATCGGAGTTTAGGGAATCTTTTGCGTTGTCTGGTAAGAGAGCATGTAGTAGTTGGGACTTAGATCTCCCTGTTGCATGAGTTGCATGAGTCGGTTCGCCGACGAATAATAACAAGCAATGAAAATTATAAAACACATGCAGATAAGCGAAGACGAGAACAAAAATTTACTGAAGGCGAAAAGGTAATGGTAGTAATCCTCCCAGAGAGGCTCCCTTCGGGACTTGCTAAGAAGTTAAGCGCCAGAAGAATGAGTCTCTACTCTATTATTAGCCGTATTGGGACAAATGCCTACCGACTCGATATCCCGGCTAATATGGGAATTCATCCGGTGTTTAATGTTGAGGATCTGACTCCATACTACAAGTCTTATGAGTATGTAGACCCGAGCAGTGGAGATACCCAGCCACCCCCCACCCTCACTGTCGTTACCGTACCACCCTCATACGTCCCCATCGTCTGATGGCCGCCCCAGTCCACCCCCTGTTGACATCCACCTACCTGAGAATCCGTCTTCTTTGGTTTCACCGCAGGCACCACCGATCGCACCGGGACCCACCCTTCGAGAGATGAGAGATGAGTGCATCACAGAGATCAGATCCCATCAGTTTGTTCCCACCACGGACGGACCACGATGTCGGTACTTGGTACAGTGGCAGGGCCGCCCCAACGCGGACGACACTAGGATACTACCGACAGAGATTGATCGACTCGCCCCGGGACTTCGACCTCAGTACCATCATCTCCATTCATCGGAGATGAAGGTTTTTTAGTCGGGGGGAGTCGATGGGAATCCATCAAATCATGCACCTAGAGGGGTTCGCCGGAAGACGGGACCCACATTCATTTATTCGCGCAGGAAGACTTGATCGGATCGCCGATCGGACCCCACAGTTGCGTCCGGGACGCCGCCACGAGTCAAAAAACTATATTAGTTTATTTTTTCAGTTTATTATTGATGTATTTTAAGGGCCAAACATACCAGCCAATCATAGCCGTTGATGGGGAAGCTCTAGCTTTTCTTCTCATATAAATAGGAGGCTAGAGGGCTGAATTGAGCCATTGCAGATTTTGGAGGCATTGAATCTCGGAATCCCGCGATCCCTCCCCGGTGCCGACGCTGTGGAACCCTATGTGATGACTCCTAGGCCTCCAAACTCCTCAAGGTAATCTCTACCCCCACCTTCGTTTTCCATCTCTCAAACCTCATTTCCAGTCACCGGAAACCATCCAAAACCCTCTCCCAAAACAGTCGGCCTGCAGTTCCAGCAAGCCGACCCACTCCTCTCGGTTTTGTCGACGCCGGTCTCAAACAGCCCCACCGTCGACTCCCCCCCCCCCCAACCCCAGCCCGCAACCCCCTCTTCCCCCTCCAAGCCGACCACCCCACGGCTTCCTTCCAGCCAGCAGACGACCTCACCTTCCTCCCCACCGCCCGGAATCAACCATAAACTCTGGTCGGCCACTACTTTAAATTCCCTCTGTGGATCCACCATCCTAATAACCCTAAAACTCTAGATCAGTATAGATCTAGGGTATACCCCCCCCCCCCCCGATACATTATTTCTACCGCTCATACTTTCCATTTTTGCCCGGATCCGACCCTAATAGCGATCTACCCATCCACGGTCCGAATCTACCGCTTTCTTGTCTGTAGAATTTGTTTTGGTGCTCTAATAACTTGTAAGATGAGACATTCGCCGCGCGCTTTGCTTTGGTTCTCCGAGCGGAGGAAAGTCATTATAATATTGCCCAAAATAAGTATTTGCTTGTTCTATTTTAATATATGTGTGGTGCTGACTTTTCATTGCTTATATTTATTTGTCGAAATCTTGCTCATCGCATCGCATATAGGTTTGGGTTAGTGTGTTACCCGTGCACTCACACCTAACGTTGTAGGTTTGTGCACCACTATCCTACCCCCTACATCATAATGTAAGTATATTCTCTATAAATAGACTTAGTATTTGTTAAAATAACCCATGTATTGGGCCCATGTTTTAGGCCCTTTTATGCTTTCTATTTTTTAGTCTCACATCTTGTATAGGATTTGTTCTCTCTCTCTTTCTCCTATATATTTGTATTCTCTCCTTGTATTTACATACTCTATAAATACATACAAGCTTTGAGCTCTTTCTACATGATATCAGAGCCAGGTTCCGATTCTCGCGGTCTCCTTTCTTCTGACCGCACCTATTGATCTCTCTCGCGGCCTGCCTCCCGCGGCCTCTCTGGCGGCCTCTCTCGCGGCCTGCCTTCGCGAGCTATTCGTTTCTATCCGCTTGCCTCTGCGGCTTGCACCGCTCAGTCCGCTCATTTTCTGCTACCTCCTGTTACTCTCCTTCTCCCGTGGATCCACCCCCGCCCCACCCCTCTGTGCCTTTTATAGCCTTTCCTCCTTCCTAATCCGTGGGGCCACCTTCTTTTCTGTCCGCCGCGGCCTGTCTTCAGTCCGCCGTTTTGCTCTCTGCTGTGATCTGCCTGACCGTGCGGGCTGTTTCTTTCTCACCCGCATCTTGGTCGCGGTCACCTGCTCTTCTCCTCTCTGTCCGCGCGACTTGTCCCTACCCGCTGCGGACTCCTCCCTCCCTGTCTGCTTCTGCTTTCCCCATATCCGCTTGTCTCTATACTCGCGGTTTGCTGCTGTGATCTGCCTGACCGTGCAGGCTGTTCCTTTCTAACCCGCATCTTGGTCGCGGTCACCTGCTCTTCTCCTCTCTGTCCGCGCGACTTGTCTCTACCCGCTGCGGACTCCTTCTCCCTGTCCGCTTCGCCTTTGGTCGCGGCCTCCTCCAGCCGCTTGTGTTTTCTTCACACCTTGACCGGGCGGTCTCTGCTCTAGTCGCGCCGACTATTCTCTTCTTGCGGACTGCTCCTGTCCGATGCGGCCTGGTTCATGTGCTTTGACCGCTACAGTGCTCACCTAGACCGTGCAGACTCTCTTCCTTTCCGCATTTGGGTCGCGATCTGTCTCATCGCTGGTGTCAGTGTGACCGTGCGGACTAGTTTTTCTTTCCGCTTTCTTGGTCACGGTCTTCTGTCCTTCCCGCCGCGGCCTTGTCGTGCGGCCTCCTGCTCTTTCCTCGGCGGTCTTCCCAGGTCGTCTAGGGTCTACGGCCTGTCTCTATGACTTCTTCTGGTAATTCTACGAGCTCGGCGGCTAGCCCTCCTAATGTCCAACCGGCCTGTCCGCCAGACCGCCCGACCTATTTTGTCGAACTCCGTGTCGAGCTCCGGATCACTACATCTCTCTTTCAGGCAAGAAAAACTTTATTCCATGGGTGCATTCAGTTCGGCGGGTTCTTCAGGCTAAGGGACTCCTGCCTCACCTTACTCAGACACCTCCTTCTCCCCTTACGGATGATTGGCTCCGCAATGACGGACGCGTTCAGACTTGGATTCTGAATTCCTTGGATGGTGAGCCTTATCAAATAGCTATGTACCACGACACCACCAAGGCTATGTGGGATGAGCTACATTCCTTATACTCTGGCCGCTATAGCCTTCAGCATCTTTATGACATCCTTACTGACATCTTCACTCTCGACACTGGCAGCGCTTCCGATATGACCTCGTTTGTTGCTCGGGCTAAAACTCTTGTTGAAGCCTGGATCCAGCATCAGTCGCCCACCAATGATCATGCTGCTCAGTGCGCTCAGAAGGAAGCTGCCTGCATTGCCATCATCATGGCTCGCCTTCCATCTCATCTTCAGAGTCTTCGTGCTCAGGTCGTGGCTGCTCCCATCACACCATCTTTCTCTGATGTCTGCTACATGATTCTCCGGGTCTCTCCTCCTCCAGATCCTCCTGCTCCTTCTCCACCGCGCTTCTTCAGCAGGCCCCTCCGCTATTACCATCCCCTCCCACTTCTACTCTGGGGGACGTTCGGGCTCGCGCGGCCGTGGCCGTGGCCGGACAAAGTGCTCCTTTTGTGGGAAAGATGGTCATCTTGAGGCGACCTGCTATAAGAAAATCGGCTACCCCCCCTCGCCCGACAGCTTCTGTTGTTACTGACGTTAGTTCTCCTGATCTTGAGACCGTACGTCTTCAGCTCCAGCATCTCCAGGGCCTGCTCAACCCACCCTCGGCCTCTGTCGCCTCCGTCTCCAACACATGTACTGCTTGTCTCTCCACCAGCCCGGGTTGGATTGTGGACTCTGGTGCCACTCATCACATTACTTCGCACCGGCCCGCAAAGTCCTCGGATTCTCCTTATCCGAAGTCTATCACTGTGGCCAATGGGGCGCTGGTTCCTGTCTCCGGCTCGGCAGATCTTTCTCTCATCCAATCCATCCCTCTTCGCTCGGCTCTTCATGTTCCGAGTTCACCCTTTAATTTACTCTTGTTGGGCGCCTTACACGTGATCTGGATTGTTCTGTTATATTCACTTCTTCTTCCTTTGTTATACAGGATCGGCGGACGCGGACTGCCATTGGCAGCGGCCAGCTGCGGAACGGGCTCTACCTTCTCGATGAATCTCCCACCATTCTGTCTTCTGTCTCCTCCACTGCCTGACATCGCCGCCTTGGTCATGCCCCTTTACCGGTTCTACAACGGGTTCTTCCAAATCTTCCTTTTACTTCTTTTCAGTGTGATTCATGTATCCTCGGCAAACAGCCGCGTTCTTCTTTTCCTTCGCATTGTACTCGGAGTGCAGCTCCCTTTGATCTAGTTCATTCGGATGTATGGGGTCCATTTAGGATTCCCAGTATATGTGATTTCCGTTATTTTATCACATTTATTGATTATCACTCCCGCACTACGTGACTCTACTTACTCCGTGAACGCTCTGAGCTTCCCCTGGTTTTTCGGGCCTTTGTGCTCGAGACCCGGACGCAATTCCACACCACACTCAAAACCCTCCGTACTGACAATGCTCGCGAATACACCAGCCATGACTTTACCACTGTGTTCGGAATACGGGATTCTACATCAAACCTCTTGCGCTTACACACCTCAGCAAAATGAGGTTGCCGAACGAAAGAACCGTCATTTACTCGATGTCGCCCGCTCCCTCATGCTTCAAATGCATGTTCCCAAGGCATACTAGAACTTTGCGGTTTCATCTGTCTGCTTTCTCATCAACCTCCTCTCCTCCTCTGTCCTCAATTATGCTACTCTGTTTAGCAAACTGTTTCCCTCCACTACGGCTTTCCCTCTCCCACCACGTATCTTCGGCAACACCTGCTATGTCCATCGCCTCGGCCCTCCTCGGATAAATTAGATCCCCGGGCGGTGAAACACATTTTGTCGGCTACTCCCGCACCCAGAAGAGCTATGTCTGTTACTCACCCGCTACTCGTAAGATCACCGTTTTTGCTGATGTTACCTTTCCGGGAAGACCAACCGTTTTTCCCTGCTCCGTTGCCTGCTGCGCTCCCACCGAATCCTCTCCCACCATCTTTACCCCGTCCCGTTATTCCCGC